>SJYT01028164.1:248672-275318 GCA_006410635.1 Cephalophus harveyi
GAGCAGGCCCTGCCCCCCACCTCCTGCAGAAAGCCAGGAAGAGTCTGGGGTGGGAGTGCCATAGCTTTAGATGAGGCACAAGACCCACAGCTCTGAGACACACTGGACTGCAATTTAGTAACTAGAAGGGCCAGAAAAGAGCGAAACTTGCCTGAGGACATTAAGGCCCAGGAAGGGAACACAAAGGAACTCCATTAAGGGCGGGAAAATCAAACCCATTTTTACCCACGAAGCAGGAACACTCCTCGGTTAACGGGCTACATGGATAAACAAGCAGGAAGGTGGGGTGGACGCTGCTCAAGAGAGAGGCCCCCGCGAGCTCTGCGATGAGACAGGAGCCACCGTCCCCCATGCCAACATAAAGGTGGTGGTGGGATGGGCAGGGCCCTGCAGGAAGGACAGGGCGGGTCAAGTGGACCTGGTGTCTTCCCTCGGTGGACACGGATGAGTGGGACTTCCAGCCACCCATCTGAGGCCTGAAGGGAAGAGAAAATAAATGCTGTCCCCAAATCTCTGGCCTCCGCGGAAGTTTACATGTGATGATGAGACACGCGGGCCTGGACTTCCCTGGTGGTCCAGGGGTTAAGACTCCACCTGCACATGCAGGGGACACGGGTCCCATCCCTGGTCCAGGAGGATCCCACATGCCGCGGAGCAACTAAGCCAGCGCCCCACAACTCCTGGGCTCACGAGCTCCAACCACTGAACCCTCGTGCCACAACTCCCGAAGCCCATGCGCCTAAAGCCCGTGTCCCTCAACCAGAGAAGCCACCGCAAAGAGAAGCCCGCACAGCAATGGAGGAGCCCCTGTCCGCTGCAGCTAGAGGAAGCCCGAGGGCAGCAACAGAGACCCAGCACAGCCAAACAGACTTTTTAAAATCCATAAAAAATTTAAAAAAGAAAGATGAGGCTTTTTCCTGGGTCTGATGCAACCAGAAGACGCTTCCAGATATCTGAAAGCAAAGTCACAGGACCACACCACTTTCAAATAGTTCTTATAAATGGGGGGTGTTTCCACATTTGATCAAACCAGTCACAGGCCCGTGAAACACAACTCTGCGCTTCCGTTTCCAATCTGTCACATCCTCGAGGAAGAGCTGGGCTTCCCTTGTGGCTCAGCTGGTAAAGAAACTGCCTGCAATGCGTGAGACCTGGGTTTGATCCCTGGGTTGGGAAGATCCCCTGAAGAAGGGAAAGGCTACCCACACCACTATTCTGGCCTGGTGAATCCCATGGACTGTACAGTCCGTGGGGTCACAAAGAGTCGGGCATGACTGAGCGGCTTTCACTTTCACTAGGAAGAGTTAAAATGCATCTCCTAGGAAGGAGAGCGTTGGAGTGACGGGGTTCATGTAGGTGGCCCTGGGCAGGCACAGTTGCCCACAGCAGGCGCCTCGTAAGAGCGTGGTTGGCCCTTCATCGAGCTCAGATTGCGGCGGCTGTCCTCAGTCGACTGAGCCGCTCTCACGCAGAGAAGTGGGGCCCCGAGGCGGGGGGCCTGGCTGCAGCCCAGCCACGGGGGGCGGGGTTCCAACCCGAGGCAGCCGCGAGTCACGAACCTCACAGATGGCGGTGAGCAGGGGGCCGCGGACACGCCTCCCGACTCCAGTGCGGAAGAACCAGCTTGGGGACGAGCGCTCATTTTTTCCTCCCTCTCTTCCTCGTGTGATGTGTTTCTGACAGTAATCAGAGATCCATCCCCCTGGGAGCCAACAATAATGATTAATGGTGTTAAATATAGCCAGAGACTGCCGGGGCAAAATTAGGCTCCATGCATAAAACATCACCTCCTCGTCAGGCAGGCACATCAGCCGCGAACCAGCGCCCTCCACCGGGCGCCCGATCCAGCCGGCCTCCTCGTCGCCTGCCCACAGGGGGGAGTCTGCCAGGGGGCCTGCCTTTCAGCCTGCGCCCGTTCGTGCCCCCTTGGACCTCAGGGACACCACAGCCCCCGAGGTGACCGTGAATAAAGGAACTGCTGTGAGTCTGAGACGCACACATACATGCCACCATATACACATACATAACAGACACCCAACACGGACTTCCTGTGTAGCACGGGAACGATCCTCAGCAGTTTTTAATAACCTATAAGGCAAAGGGGGGCCTCCCTGGTGGCTCAGCTGGTAAAGAATCTGCCTGCAATGCAGGAGACCCAGGTTTGATCCCTGGGTCACAAAGATCCCCTGGAGAAGAGAATGGAACCCACTCCAGTATTCTTGCCTGGAGAATCCCATGGACAGAGGAGCCTGCCGGGCTACAGTCCGTGAGGTCACAGAGAGTGGGACATGACTTGGCAATTAAACCACCGCCAGCACGTAAGGGAAGAGGACCTGAAAAATGATACATATACTTACACGTATGACTGAATCACTCTGCTGTGCACCTCAAACTAGTGCAACATTGTAAGTCGACTACGCATCGTGTGCTAAGTCGCTTCCGTCAGGTCTGACTCCCTGCAATCCTAGGGACTGCAGCCCGCCAGGCTCCTCTGTCCATGGGATTCTCCCGGCAAGCATACTGGAGTAGGTTGCCGTGCCCTCCTCCGGGGCATCTTCCCACCCCAGGGATCGAACCCACGCCTCTACATCTCCTGCACCGGCAGGCGGGCTCTTTACCACCAGCACCGCACAGGAAGCCCCAAGTCAACTACACATCAGTTTTTCAAAAAGGAACTGCTGAGGAGGATGGAAAGAGGGTGTGCCTGGGCCCCACGCGGAGCTGAGTTCAAATCCCAGCTCTTCCACTTCCTGGCTGCATGGCCACGGGCCAGTCACTCCTCAACCTCTGGGCCTGTCCACTCTTCTGTGAACAGGCCTGCTCACGGCCAACAGAGTGACAGTCAGACACTCATAAAAGAAAAAGGAACCCCTCCTCCCGCTGCCGTCCCCAGACAGCTGTGTGACCTAGAGCCAACCGCTCACCCTCTCTGAGCCCAGGTTTCTACCCTACAGAACGAGGCAGTGACGCCGACCTTCCCAGGCGTGGAGCATGCCTTCGCTGCTGCTGTTCACTCACTCAGTCACAGCCCACTTCTTGCAAGCCCATGGACGGCAGGACGCCAGGCATGCCCTTCCTTCACTGATGCCCGGAGTTTGCGCCCACATCTCAGTACATCCCTCCACTGCACTGTGGACGGCAGTGAGCGCCACCTGAGCGCCAGGCGCTGTCCTGAGCTGACCCCCAGGACTCAGACACTGATTCTCGCTCTCAGGGTCCCCCCTGGCAGTCTTGTGGGGACACAGGCAAGAAATTAAACAGACCAAGTAACAGCAAATCATAAAAGATTTTCTAAAGGAAAAGAAAACAGAAGCTAAAATAAACCGTAAGCAGGGTTGGAAGGGGCTGTTCCGAGGAGGTGGCAGATGAGAAGCGGCAGCCTTCCCGGGGCGTGGGAGGAGCTGTTTCCTTCCCGCAGCCACTCGGGTCCCCCCAGCCACGTGAGCAGCCCTCCCAGTCGTGTCGGGCTCCTCTCACTCCTGGGGCAGCTGGGGACGGCACAGCCACTCACCCCACGAAGACCAGTGCGCTCTGCAGTCGTGACAGCGTCGCGTCCCACGGGCGTGTCTGTCACTGTGAGCACGCACTGCCTGAATTTTATACCTCATTAAACACACACAAAAACACACTGTCAGAGGAGAAGGGGGGACATACACAGACCTGAACTTCTGATTCTGCCTCCCACTCCTCTGTGCTTCCTTTCACACCCTCCTGGGCATCCAGAGCCTGGCGACCCCTGATCAGGAACCCACAGATGCCCAAGGCCACCCAGGAGGCCAGCAGGCAGACGCCTGCTCCTGCACCAGGGAGGCAGCAGACAGCAACCGCCTGGGCAGGCGCGCCAGCCCTCCTCTCCCCCACACGCCCCTGACACTGGGCATCAGCTCTGGGTCTCCTTCTGTTCTGCACTTGGCCTAGTGAGGCCTGGTCCTGGGCACCCCTCTGCAGCTTCCTAGCCTCCCCTGCACCCCCTCTTCCCACAGGTCAGGGCCCCTCAGGGAGCACAAGCCCTGCCGCCCCCTCCCACTGCCCCCCCAGGACCCGCACCCCCCACTTCGTCACCTGGCCAATTCAGCAACCATCCCCCAAGCATCAGCCAAGGCAACCCCACAACACCCAACACAGAGAGAATGGGGCTCATGTGGGGGCCATGGATGCGGCTGCCCACGGCAGGCAGCGGCCTTCCTGGGGGCGTGGCCACTCCAGGCCCCACCTGTCCGCTCTGAGGGTTGAGGGCCCTGGGCCTTGGCACACCTGCACCCTGAGGCCTCACTGGGAAGCTCTGAGCTGAGGGAGCAGCCCTCCTGAACCCCCGCACCTGTGCTCCGTTCCGTAATTCCCCGCGCGACACTGAGCTCCTTAACGGTGGGGACGCTGCTTCTTTACCCCAGGCCTGCGGTGTGTGACCCAGTCCCTGGCTTGGGTCGTACCCTTGACAAATGTTTCTTAGGCTTTACTGTGACGTGAAAAGAAAGCCAACACAGGCAGGTGAGGAAGCCTTCTTAACCAAAGAAGAGCACGGAGACCCAGAAACCACAGACAAACAGACAAGCGCTCCCGGGACTCCCCCTCGGGCTCAGTGGCTGCGACTTCGCCGGCCGATGCAGGGGCACAGGTCCAATCCCTGTTCAGCGAGCTAACTTCCCACATGCCTTGCACCCCCCAAAAACGGAAACCAGAAATAATACTGTGACAAATTCAACCAAGACTTTAAAAGGGGCCCACATCAAAAAATCTTAAATTAAAAAAATTATTTTAGAAAAAAGACAAGTATTCCTAACTATATGACAATTCTAAACTTTTGTATGGCAAAAGAAGCCATAAATAGAGTTAACAGAAAATGCAGCATCTCTTGCAAAAGAACTGCTCCGCAGAGGCCAAAAGAGGGTTAACACCGACGCTATACAGAAAGCTGACAAGTCGACAAGACGGGGACAAATGACCCTTCGGACAAATAAGCAAAGGATTCACACAGGCAAGTCACAGGCGACTGCATCCAAATGGCCAAACAGATGAGGAACAGCTCAGGCCCCTGCTCGAGGGAGAAATGCAAATCAAAAGGAATGACAAGCTGTCACTTCATACCTCTCAACCTGGGCAAAACTAACAAGACCAATAACAAGGCTTACTGGTGGGATCCAGGGGAAAGATGAGGTTCCAGTTACTGGGGTGAAAGTGCTACAGCCTCTGGAGAAACCAAGCTGGCACCAGCTATGAAAACTAAAGCGCACAGACCTGGTGACCCAGTGATTCAGCTCCTGGAATCCGCCCCAGGAATGAAACGGAAGGATTGCACGTGGGTGGGCGTTCCTCGTCACGCTGCCTATGGTGCTAACAAACAGGAGATGAGGACAACTGATGGGGGGACGCCAGTGGGGTCACGGGACCCCAGGCTCTGGAATAGTATCCAGGGGCAAAAAAGAATGGACTAGAACTGTAGCTACTGGCACAGAAGGATTTCCACAAGGTGCGGCTGAATGACCGATGATCTAGGAATGATTTTGAGATGATGGGAATATACGAAAGGATCTACGTGAGATCATTAGTGTGGTTGCAGAGTGGGAATCAGGGAGGATTATGTCACTGGTTAGCGTCACTTGCTCAGTCGTGTCCGACTCTTTGTGACCCCATGGACTATAGCCCACCAGGCTCCTCTGTGCATGGGATTCTCCAGGCAAGAACACAGGAGTAGGAAGCCATCCCCTTCTCTAGGTCACTGGTTAGGGGAGTAAACAGAAGATTGGGGATAAGCAAAGGGAAATTACACCAAAATATATAATGCGATACTTATGCATCTATAGAAAACAGCCTATGAAAAGAAGCTACTTCTATGTGCAAGTAAATCCCACGCTTGCTCCCCTCTCTCCTTCATTCCTCTTGACTTCATGCTCACTTTCATCCCCTACTTTCTTCACTCTTCCTCTCGGGTCAGACAACTCAGACAAGAAAAGCAGAAAGATTCCAAATAAGAAGTAATACCTTATTGATCTGGCCTCCTTAGCTCTCCAGAACACAGGCTGGAACTACAAAGCAAAACGAAGTCTAACGGCCAAAAAGGATTATGTGTTCTCCACCCGAGGAAAGTGCTTTGAGCTAATTACTCTTATTTCATACAATTTTAATAAGCCTATCAAACCGACTGTGGCAGACATGCCTGAAAGCGACCCCAGGGATCCACTCCATGGCATAATCCGCTCCCCTGACAGGTAGACCCGCTTCTAACCAACAGACCATCACAAAGCTGATGTGATATCACACCTCTGACTGTGTCTCATTACACCACTGTCTCAGCAGGCTGAGAGAGGGATGCCCCCACCCCTCACTGGCCTGGAGGAAGCAAAGCGCCAGGCTGTAAACGGCCTGCGGGGAGGCCACGAGGCCAGGCCTGCGGGAGCTGCGGCGCCCTGAGGGTGCCCACAGGCCTGGAGGGCAGCCCCAGCCAGCAGCCAGGAAGAGCTTACATCCTTGGTCATCCAACCAAGGATGGAAATCAGGGCACTGATTTCTGCCAAAACCCAAACTAGTTTTGAAAAGATTCTTCCCTGATCAAACCTTCAAAGGAGAGCACAGCCCAGCCCACCCCACAGCAGCCATCACACCCTAAGCAGAAGGCCCAGCTAAGCCTTGCCTGGGCTCCCGGCCCACAGAAACCATGCAAAAACACGTGTTGTTTCCCTCCTCCAAACCTTGTTATTTGTTACGATGCAGCAAGCGAGAAGTAACGCGCTCATCAAATTAAGAGAGAAAAGGGTGAACTGACGGTGAACCAGTGTCTGTAAGAAAAGGCCATCAGGGTGAAGAACAGCACCCCCATCACAGCGGAGGGCGCCAGGAAGGAGGCCGAGGACGAGAGGAAAGTGAGCCCCAGCTGCCAGCGCAACAGCCTACCAGACGCACGCTCTTACCATCAAATGGAACGGAAGGGACCATCCAAATCCTCTCCGCGAGAGTCAACAGCGGGCCTCCCTGGTGGCTCAGCGGTGAAGAACCTGCCTGCCAGTGCAGGGCACCGAGCCTGACCCCTGATCCGAAGACCCCGCGTGCTGGGGGGCAACGAAGCCCGTGGGCCTCAACTACTGAGCCTGGCTCTGGAGCCCGACGCCGCACCTACGGAGCCCACGGCCCGAGAGCTGGTGCTCTGCACGAGAAGGCGCCAGGAGAGGAGCGCACACCGCCCCGGGGGGCAGCCCCGCGAGCCGGAATGAGGGAAGTCGCGCAGCACGGAGGACTCCGCAAGCCAGAAATAAACACAGTGTTCAAGAAAATAAAGTCGAGGCCTCGAAAAAAAAAAGAATCCACAGCACACAGCAGCGCGAATCCTTTCCAGTGAAGTCGGCTCCGCCTGCACGCTGAAGAGGCGCCCACGCCCACCCGCACGCCCGCCCGGCACCGGGGCTGCTTCCGTTTCACAGGTGACAGAGCAGAGGCTCCACGGCACACGCCCTACCCTGTGTCTCCTCTAGGCCTCAGCCCTCACTCTCAGCAACCACGCTGCCTCCCTGGCCTCAGTCTCCTCCCTCTGTAAAATGGGGAGAAGCGAGGGCCTCACCTCCTGAGGAGCCAATGGGCTGATGCCCAGACAGCTTTGGAGGAGCAGCTGCAAAGCGCTGAAATCTCTTTCCTCCTGTTACTGTATAGCTGTTAGGTCGTGTCTGACTCTGAGGCCCCATGGACTGCAGCACGTCAGGCTTCCCTGTCCTTCACTACCACCTGGCGTTTGCGCAAACTCAGGTCCATCGAATCGGCAATGCCATCCAACCATCTCATCCTCTGCCGCTCCCTTCTCCTCCCGCCTTCAATCTTTCCCAGCATCAGGGTCTTTTCCAACGAGTGGGCTCTATGCAACAGGAGGCCAAAGTACTGGAGCTTCAGCTTCAGCATTAGTCCTTCCAATGAATATTCAGGACTGATTTCCTTTAGGATGGGCTGGCTGGATCTCCCTGCAGTCCAAGAGACTCTCAAGAGTCTTCTCCAGCACCACAGTTCACTCAGCCTTCCTAATGGTCCACCTCTGATATCTGCACATCGCTACTGGAAAACCGCAGCTTTGACCATGTGGACCTTCCAAACAAGGAGGAAAAAAGAGCAGGAGCTCGGTTTCTGAACTCTGGGAGAAACGTGTGACCAGAAACCATTCCTCCAAGCATACAGCTCTTTTCTTCACACACAGGCCTCAACCTGCGAGGCATCTGAGGGAAAGACCGTCCTCCCACGTCGGAGACCAGGCCACGGAGGCCCGGAATGGTCGGACCACCTACCCAGTCCTCACAGTGCAGGTCAGGAAGGAAGACGGATGCCTGTTTGGATCTAGAGGGCAACAGAGGACCCTCCCCAGAAACCCTTACGTTCTAAGTTATTAACAGCTTTCCTAGGAGCTCAGACGGTAAAGCGTCTGCCTACAATGCGGGAGACCTAGGTTTGATCCCTGGGTCGGGAAGATCCCCTGGAGAAGGAAATGGCAACCCACTCCAGTGTTCATGCCTGGAGAATCCCACGGACCAAGGAGCCTAGTGGGCTACAGTCCATGGGGTTACAAAGAGTCAGACACGACTAAGCGACTTCACTTCACTTCACTTAACAGTTCAAAGGCTTTCAGCCTACTGGCTAAGACTCCCCTTTTTACCAGCTCAGGCTAAGAGCTACTGCTCATTCCAGAATTCCAGGTGAGCGGAACCCAAGAAACACATACCCCGGAAAACAGACCTTCTTTTCCTTAAAATGGAAATGAACGCCGACGTGGGCTTCCCCCGTGGCTCGGTGGGAGAACCCACCTGCCAGTGTGGGAGACGCAGGAGGCCCGTGCGTGATCCCTGGGTCAGCAGATCCCCCGGAGCAGGGCATGGCAAGGCGCCCCAGGACTCTCGCGGGGAAAGCCCGTGCACAGAGGAGTCTGCTGGGCTGCCGTTCAAGGGTCACAAGAGTCGGATGCGACCGAGGCGACGGGGCACGCACGCACAAACGCTTCCATGTGGAGGAGGCCTGGAGACAGTGCCCTCACGCCACGGCCACGCTTGCGCCCTCCACCTCTCGAGGGCGCAAGCACTCAGCTCCAGGGCACGCCAGGGGGCCGCGGTCACGGAGGACACAGAGCGCCAGCGGCCAGTGGGACAGGCCGCCTCTCCCTCTGCTCCCGGCCAGCCCAGCCTAGGATGCAGGCATAAGGCAGCAAGTGCTTCCGCCAGCAGACACCACACAAAGCAGGCCAGGCCAACTCGCAGACGCGCAGAGCCAACCTGTGGCTGCCCGTGGAGAGAGGGGTAGGAAGGGGCTGGGCAGGCTAAGGCGCACAATGAAGGGGGTACCATCTACCGGGTGAAAGACGAGCGAGATACAGGGATATAAAGGGACAGCATGGGGAATACTGCCAACCTTTCACAACACTTTTAAGTGGCCCACAGCCAGATATTCTGGAAGGTGAAGTCAAGTGGGCCTTAGAAAGCATCACTATGAACAAAGCTAGTGGAGGTGATGGAATTCCAGTTGAGCTGTTTCAACTCCTGAAAGATGATGTTGTGAAAGTGCTGCATTCAATATGCCAGCAAATTTGGAAAACTCAGCAGTGGCCACAGGACTGGAAAAGGTCAGTTTTCATTCCAATCCCAAAGCAAGGCAATGCCAAAGAATGTTCAAACTACCGCACAACTGCACTCATCTCACACGCTAGTGAAGTAATGCTCAAATTTCTCCAAGCCAGGCTTCAGCAATACGTCAACCGTGAACTCCCTGATGTTCAAGCTGGTTTTACAAAAAGGCAGAGGAACCAGAGATCTAATTGTCAACATTTGCTGGATCATAGAAAAAGCAAGAGAGTTCCAGAAAAACATCTATTTCTGCTTTATTGACTATGCCAAAGCCTTTGACTGTGTGCATCATAATCAACTGTGGAAAATTCTGAAAGAGATGAGAATACTAGACCACCTGATCTGCCTCTTGAGAAACCTTTATTGCAGGTCACGACAGTCAGAACTGGACATGGAACAACAGACTGGTTCCAAAGAGGAAAAGGAGTATGTCAAGGCTGTATATTGTCACCCTGCTTATTTAACTTGAGAAATGCTGGGCTGGAAGAAGTACAAGCTGGAATCAAGACTGCCAGGAGAAATATCAATAACCTTAGATATGCAGATGACACCACCCTTGTGGCAGACAGTGAAGAGGAACTAAAAAGCCTCTTGATGAAAGTGAAAGAGGAGAGTGAAAAAGTTGGCTTAAAGTTCAACATTCAGAAAACGAAGATCATGGCATCTGGTCCCATCACTTCATGGGAAATAGATGGACAGAGACATTACTTTGCCAACAAAGGTCCATCTAGTCAAGGCTATGGTTTTTCCTGTGGTCATGTATGGATGTGAGAGTTGGACTGTGAAGAAGGCTGAGCGCCAAAGAATGGATGCTTTTGAACTGTGGTGTTGGAGAAGACTCTTGAGAGTCCCTTGGACTGCAACGAGACCCAACCAGTCCATTCTGAAGGAGATCAGCCCTGGGATTTCTTTGGAAGGAATGATGCTAAAGCTGCAACTCCAGTACTTTGGCCACCTCATGCGAAGAGTTGACTCATTGGAAAAGACTCTGATGCTGGGAGGGATTGGGGGCAGGAGGAGAAAGGGATGACTGAGGATGAGATGGCTGGATGGCATCACCGACTCGATGGATGTGAGTCTGGGTGAACTCTGGGAGTTGGTGATGGACAGGGAGACCTGGCGTGCTGCGATTCATGGGGTCGCAAAGAGTCGGACACGACTGAGCAACTGAACTGAACTGAATCTATAAAAATACAGAATCACTATGTTGTCCACCTGAAACTAACATAACATTGCAAATCAATGATACTTCAGTAAAAAATTAAAAAATCACTACCACCACCTTCAGAGAGCCTGGGTGTGACCTGACAGAGACCCAGTTGGGATCCCAGGAAGCACCAGAGCTTCGGTCACCCTCGGCTCCGGGCGCCCCCATTCCCCACGCAGAGCGCGGGGGGCGGGCCGGGGACTCTCTGCGACTCCCACGGGCTCCTCCGTCGGTGGAGTTTTCCAGGCAAGAATTCTGGAGCGGGCTGCCTGCCTGCCCTCCTCCAGCGGATCTTCCAGACCCAGGCATCAAGCCCGAGTCGCCTGTGTTTCCTGCACTGGCAGGCACGTTCTTAACCAGCTGAGCCACCAGGGATCCCCCCACCACACAGACCCACTGTCAAATAAGGGCTTTGAAATGGGAAGCCCACAGATCCCTTTACTGCTCAAGGCTTACAATACACATCCTTGCACAGATGCACATCTAGAAAGAAGCTGAAAGGATGCTCGCAACAGAATTGTTTACAAAGGACAGGAGACGGGGCACTGTGCCCAGGAGCAGCAGCCTGGAGAAGCTGGTACATCCAGACACCAGAGCCCCATGCAGCCAGGAAGACGCTTCGTGACCGCCATTCCTTCCCAGAAAGAAGTATTTAACATTTTAGGTTAAAGCGCGAGTTTATGCTTTACTAAAAGCGTAATACTATTACGAATATTATCATCCCCTTCCTGTCAAACAGCATACAGAGGAGAAGGTTCCCAAGGCCGTGGACAGAGCCGTCAGCCGCCGGTCCTCGGGGAGTGGGCATAAAGGGGTTTTCTCTCTCGGTGCTTATCTGCGTGTTTTCTTACTGTGAACAGACAGTGCTTTGTACAGTTTAACAAAAAAGAGATGAAACAAGTAATTTAGCTTTAAAACCTGGGAGCACTTTCACCCATGTTATCTCTTGTAATCCCCAAAACCAGAAGCAGACGCAAGGGCTTCCGCCGCTGGCCCCCAACCGCCAAATCCGCCCCGCGCCTTCTACACCGTCTGCAGTGTTCCTTGCCAGTTTCCTCCTCTCTGTTCTTCCAAGCCCTTCTCCTCCAGCGGGGGGGCCCTAACTGAGGTCTCTGGGGACCCAGGAACGGGCCTTCGGGTGGGGCAGGCTCGCGCCCACTGAGTCACACGCTAAAGCAGGTGTGTTAGGAAGCACGTTTTCCTGGAGACGGCACGGGAAGGGTTACACTCTTATGTTTGGGGGGTCGGGGGGCGTGCTGCGCAGCTTGAGGGATCTCGGCTCCCTGACCAGGCGCTGATCTGGGCCCAGCAGTGAAAGTGCAGAGTCCAGCGGCACTGGACAGCCAGGGAAGCCCCAGTATTCCAGAGATGCCGTGGCCCCCGGAACGCACGGCCCTGTGCCAGGCCCTCCCGAGCACCCCTCCTCCGGCTCCTCTCGCTCCGCCAGGCTCCCTCCCTGGCCAGTCCCCCAGAGCCCCCCACTTCTTCCCGCGTTTCCCATGACCTGTCCTCTGCCCTAGGTCCCACGTGCCAGACCTGTGTCCTGCAAGACTGCCGGACTCTCATCCTGGGGCTCTCCAACAAGTCAGAGAAAGCCACCTGTCCTCCCACGGGGAGACACACACTGAACTGCACGATGGCCCTCGGAGGTCTGCACCCTCCTGAGGCCTACCCAGGGGTGGGCTCCGTAGCAGGCTGAATAGCATCCCTCCCAGGCCTTACGTCCTCCAGAACTTCAGAATACCACCTTATTTGGAAATACAGTACGTCCCCTACATACGAACCTTTGAGTTGCAAACTTTCAAAGATTCCAACCTGCACTGGCAGGTCCAGCCACGTGAGTTACTAGCAGTTCACGTGTCTGGCGGACGTTGTCAACTCTGCTGTCGGGTACTTCACAGTCCTGTGCAGACCACAGCGGTGCAGCATCTTTACTTCAAGCCCAGCATGTCTGGAAGCGATGGCGATGCAGCTGGCAGCCGCTGTTCAGTCCCTCAGTCGTGTCCAACTCTTCTGCAGTCCCATGGACCGTAGCCCGCCAGGGTCCTCTGTCCAGGAGATTCCCTAGCCAAGAGTACTGGAGTGGGGTGCCATTTCCTTCTCCAGGGGATCTTTCCCGCCCAGGAATCGAGCCCAAGCCTCCTGCTCTGACAAGTGGATCCCTCAGCACTGAGCCACCGGAGAAGCTGGTGCGGCTGGGAATACTGTACTTTTCAAGGTACTCTACTGTAAGATTAAAAACGTTTTATTTTCGTGTTAGTTTTTTTACATTTGTGTGAAAAGTATTATAGACCCATTACAAACTACTGCACAATTGCACTCATCTCACATGCTAGTAAAGTAATGCTCAAAATTCTCCAAGCCAGGCTTCAGCAATACGTGAACCGTGAACTCCCTGATGTTCAAGCTGGTTTTAGAAAAGGCAGAGGAACCAGAGATCAAATTGCCAACATCCGCTCGATCATCGAAAAAGCAAGAGAGTTCCAGAAAAGCATCTATTTCTGCTTTATTGACTATGCCAAAGCCTTTGACAAGTGTGGATCATAATAAACTGTGGAAAATTCTGAAAGAGATGAGAATACCAGACCACTTGACCTGCCTCTTGAAAAACCTGTATGCAGGTCAGGAAGCAACAGTTAGAACTGGACATGAACAACAGACTGGTTCCAAATAGGAAAAGGAGCACGTCAAGGCTGTATATTGTCACCCTGCTTATTTAACTTATATGCAAAGTACATCATAAGAAACGCTGGGCTGGAAGAAGCACAAGCTGGAATCAAGATTGCTGGGAGAAATATCAATAACCTCAGATATGCAGATGACACCACCCTTATGGCAGACAGTGAAGAGGAACTAAAAAGTCTCTTGATGAAAGTGAAAGAGGAGAGTGAAAAAGTTGGCTTAAAGCTCAACGTCCAGAAAACTAAAATCATGGCATCCGGTCCCATCACTTCATGGGAAATAGATGGGGAAACAGTGGAAACAGTGTCAGACTTTATTTTTGGGGCTCCAAAATCACTGCAGATGGTGATTGCAGCGATGAAATTAAGAGACACTTACTCCTTGGAAGGAAAGTTATAACCAACCTAGACAGCATATTCAAAAGCAAAGACATTACTTTGCCAACAAAGGTCCATCTAGTCAAGGCTATGGTTTTTCCAGTAGTCATGTATGGATGTGAGAGTTGGACTGTGAAGAAAGCTGAGCACCGAAGAATTGATGCTTTTGAACTGTGGTGTTGGAGAAGACTCTTGAGAGTCCCTTGGACTGCAAGGAGATCCAACCAGTCCACTCTGAAGGAGATCAGTCCTGGGTGTTCTTTGGAAGGAATGATGCTAAAGCTGCAACTCCAGTACTTTGGCCACCTCATGCGAAGAGTTGACTCATTGAAAAAGACTCTGATGCTGGGAGGGATTGGGGACAGGAGGAGAAGGGAACGGCAGAGGATGAGATGGCTGGATGGCATCACCAACTCGATGGACATGAGTTTGAGTGAACTCTGGGAGCTGGTGACGGATAGGGAGGTCTGGCGTGCTGCAATTCATGGGGTTGCAGAGAGTCTGACACAACTCAGCGACTGAACTGTTTTCCTGGTGGCTCAGATGGTAAAGAATCTGCCTGCAATGCAGGTCTGGGTTCAATCCCTGGGTCAGGAAGATCCTCTGGAGGAGGGCATGGCAACCCACTCCGGTCTTCTCACCTGGAGAACCCCATGGACAGAGGAGCCTGGCAGGCTAAGGTCCATGGGGTCGCAAAGAGTCAGACACGACTGAGCGACTAACACTTCTCACTTTTCCGAATCTGCACGTGCAGGCCAGAGTCCCCCGGACACTCCCCGTGGCTGCCTCTGTGCCGGAGCCTCAGGGAGCCCCCTCGCCCCCCACCCGCCCTTCTCCTGTGTTCCTGTTTCATGCACATTGCATCCACCCAGGCTCTGAAGCCAGCACCCTCAGCCACAACTCACGCCCTCCCCTCCCACATCCTATTAATAAAACAAAGTAAAAATTAAATTACTTCTAACACACCCCCAGTCTGCTTTCAAGAGGGCCGGATGGTTTGAAATTCTAATTTGCTTTCCAAGGTCTTAAAATAATTTCACACGAGCCGCAGCGCCGCCGCCCCCATCCCCGCCCGCATCACAGCAGGCTCAGGCATTAGGGCTACCGGGCGACACATCAGAAGCACGAGGAGGGGAGGACAGCAGAGACCGCGAGGACGGGGAGCAGCTCCCTGCCCCCGGGCCGCAGGGGCCGTCTCAGGCAGGACCCCCGCCCTCTCTGGACCGCAGCTCTCCCGTCTCTAACGCGAAACGGGAGGCGCTCCCAGTCTGCTCAGGCTCATGTCCCTTCCTGGCTGCTGCCAGTCACAGGTTCAAAGCCGCCGACCCAGTCTGGACGCCTGGGCTGTGACGAGAGTCCTCGGGGCTCATTCAGGTGCAGTGCCCCCCCCCCCTCCCCCGGGCACACGGAAGAAACGTCCCAGCCCTGGGCGGGGCCGGGAGTCCGGTTCTGGCCTGGGATGTGAGATGGAGTGGCCCCTCCTGGGCAAAGGCACTGAGCCATCTCCACCCACGGCCCCCTTAGCAGTGACCGTGGAGGCCCTGGGGCTTCCCAGGGGGCGCGGTGGGAAAGACCCGCCTGCAGCGCAGGAGACACGAGAGACACGGGCTCCATCCCCGGGTCGGGAAGGGGACGGCAGCACACTCCAGGATCCCTGCCTGGAACATTGCATCCACCCAGGCTCTGAAGCCAGCACCCTCAGCCACAACTCACGCCCTCCCCTCCCACATCCTATTAATAAAACAAAGTAAAAATTAAATTACTTCTAACACACCCCCAGTCTGCTTTCAAGAGGGCCGGATGGTTTGAAATTCTAATTTGCTTTCCAAGGTCTTAAAATAATTTCACACGAGCCGCAGCGCCGCCGCCCCCATCCCCGCCCGCATCACAGCAGGCTCAGGCATTAGGGCTACCGGGCGACACATCAGAAGCACGAGGAGGGGAGGACAGCAGAGACCGCGAGGACGGGGAGCAGCTCCCTGCCCCCGGGCCGCAGGGGCCGTCTCAGGCAGGACCCCCGCCCTCTCTGGACCGCAGCTCTCCCGTCTCTAACGCGAAACGGGAGGCGCTCCCAGTCTGCTCAGGCTCATGTCCCTTCCTGGCTGCTGCCAGTCACAGGTTCAAAGCCGCCGACCCAGTCTGGACGCCTGGGCTGTGACGAGAGTCCTCGGGGCTCATTCAGGTGCAGTGCCCCCCCCCCCTCCCCCGGGCACACGGAAGAAACGTCCCAGCCCTGGGCGGGGCCGGGAGTCCGGTTCTGGCCTGGGATGTGAGATGGAGTGGCCCCTCCTGGGCAAAGGCACTGAGCCATCTCCACCCACGGCCCCCTTAGCAGTGACCGTGGAGGCCCTGGGGCTTCCCAGGGGGCGCGGTGGGAAAGACCCGCCTGCAGCGCAGGAGACACGAGAGACACGGGCTCCATCCCCGGGTCGGGAAGGGGACGGCAGCACACTCCAGGATCCCTGCCTGGAGAATCCCGTGGACAGAGGAGCCCGGCGGGCTGCAGCCCACGGGGTCACAGAGTGTCCGACGCTACGGAGTGAGCCGACGGTAACACCAGAAGCGCCAGGCTGAGGTGGTGGAACCAAGGTCCACCCTGGGTCTCGAGTTACAGAGCGGGAGGGAGCCATCCTGGAGAGCCACCGATCCACCTCAGACCTGAAACAGGCAAGAGCCAGATCCGAGGCTTCGGCCGCTGAGCTTGCAGGACATATTTACCAGAGCAGCACGGCCTGGCCTCACCTGACTAACACGGGTACTATTTCTGATCTGATAATGAGGAATCTGGGCAGGAAGTAAAGGGGTCCTCCATGAATTCACACACCGACAGCAGCCAAATCCAGTGAGCAGAGACTTCCCGGTGGTTCAGCGGCTAAGACCCCGCACTGCCTACGCAGAGGGCTCGGGCTTGATCCCGGCGCAATGTCGCCAGAAGATCAAAAAAAAAGCAGACAGTGAGACCAAGACTGAACGAGCAGGGGGTGAGTGGTGGGGGCGCTGGACTGCCTCTAACGCGAGCCAGGTGCAAGGCGCAGCGCAGAGGGCAGAGACAGCTCCCAGCGAGGTCCACCCCGGCTGAATGTTAAGGCAACGAACGGAGGCAGAGGAGGGAGAGCTCTGAAAGAGGAATCAGCAGGTGCAAATACCCAGAGGAAACGTCAAACACGGAGCCGTGGGCTGTCGAGCGTGGCTGGCATCTCGGGTGGGCGGGGAGACGAGGGCAGCAGAGGCGTAGACAGGAGCCCCGCGGTGGGGGGCGGCCAGAGGTGCTCCAGGGCGCGCCGGGAAACCAGGGCAGAGGCGGCCTGCAGCTGTGTCTGTCCCGAGCACGGAGAGCCCGCCATCTCCCCATCGGCCACTCAGCTCTGGCACTTCTGCAGCCCGCAGAAGTGTTAGTCAGCAACGGGGAGGGCGGGCTCCTGGGACCCACCCCACCGACTACTGGGTTCAACCACAGAGACTCCACCTGAGGGCAGCCAGACCCCACGTGAGCCAGGCAGAGCAGGAAAGGCCTCGGATCTCTAGCCATCCCCCCTCCTGTACAGAGAAGCGGGCACAGAGCGGGAAGGAGCTGGCCTGGAGCCTCCAGCAAATCCGCGGCACAGCACGGCGACTGGGCCCAGAGCGCGGCTTGCTCACTACTCCACTTCTTAGATCCCGGGGTCCTTGGGATTTACGGTTCACCAGAAACTGGCCCTTCGCTGATTCAGCAGCCACGCCCAACAACACACCTTCCACCGGCTGGCTGTTAGTTCTGGCTTAATATGCACGGAGGAGGGGAAAGATGACCCAGGATCTCAGGGCAAATGCTGAGCTTGGACGGCTTCACGGTCCCGGCAGAACAGGCCCTGCACTCCGCCAGCCCCGGGCTCCTCCCCGCCCGCACCCCCCAGGAGCCTGAAAGACACCCTGGGGTGTGGCCCGACAGTGCTTCAGCCTCGCAGCCCCTCTGCGCCGTGAGGCTCCCCAGAGAAGAGGGCAGGCCCTGGGCGCCACGACCCGAAGCATCTCGAGGCCTGGTGCCGGGAGCCACTTCCTGCTCGCCCCGGAGGGGACGCTGGCTGCCAGCGGGACGCATGCTGGATAAGCGCGGAGCCCAGGATGCAGCGACTCCCAGCTGGCCCCCAGCCTGAGCCTGCCCCCCCCACCCCCCCCAGCTCTCAGAGCAGCCAGCGGGCGCCTCCACCCACAATGCCAGCCTTCGCGGCACAGACACGAGGGAAAAAAGGCAAGAGGAGGGCCCCGGGCCCAATGGCGGGTTCGAGCACACCGCACACCGCTCTGCGGCCCTCCTGCAGTTGGCGCAGACAGCACTAATCAATCACGGGTCCTCTCTACGGAGCACAGCCTGGAATCCCTCCACAGCCCACTCCGGTCATCGGTGGCCATCTATCAGAGCTGGCGCACGAGAGGAAAGCCACTTTCCACACCTGCCATCGCAGCCACGGATCTCAGACATGAGGGCTGCCCTTTACCTCTGGGCACACATTTGTTTGATGTCGTGAGTGAAAGAATCAGGACACGCCTAGAAGAGGAAGGAAGCATGCCTGGGAAAAGGGATTTCAAGTGGCACCCTGCTGAGCAAGAGCTGCTGGGCCCAAGGAGTGGTGGGCAGGGGAAGCCGGCATCTGCATGCTGTGAACACCAGGCAGCGCTGGGAGAGGCCACGAGGCTTCTCGAGAGCCAGGACGCGGAGTTCAGAGTTCCTGAGGAGCTGGCAGGGAGCAACGTGCAGAGTACCTGTATTTCCACTTCCCCTGCTGGGGCCAGGTTATGGGGTTAGAAAAAGAGAGGGAAAACGTGAAAAGCAAGGTCACCCTAAGGACTGGTGCTAGAACCAGGCTTACTTAAATCCTCACAAGTGCGCCAGGCAAAAGAATGTGCGCGAGATTGCCCAGACTGCCAAGGCTGCAGATGGTGCCTCCTGCCTGCGAGGAGAAACGAGGCCATCAGGCCGTGTGGCAGGGCGGAGGAAGCAGCGGGTGGCGGCAGGGAAGCCAGGAGGCCGGAACAGAAGCCAGGCAAGCTCAGGACCAACCCGGACGCTCCTGCAGCCACTCCAGGGACCGAGCCTCCCAGATCACTGGCCCCAGGGGCGGACACAGAGCCTGGTTCAAACCCACCATCTCCTAGGTCCACAGCAGCGCCTCCCAAAGAGGGCAGTTCTTCCCAGAGCCGGTGGGAAAGGCAAGGTGAAGGATGCTCGGGCAGGTCGCAGCCCCCAGGACCTCCCGCTGCTCCCATCACGAGTTTCTGCCCACGGCTCCTGTGGCCCTCAGGGACAGGTCACGAGTCTTGGTCAGGCAGAAGAGGCTGAAGGCACAAACCCCATCCCTGCCACTTCCTGCCTGGGTGACCTTGGCCAGTGACCCCAGCACCTGCCCCTCAGTGGTAACGACAGCTGTTCCAGCGCTGAGGACGAGGGGATGCGCCCTGCGCTCCACAGACACCCCGGGGGCCTCTGTCATCAGTCTGCACAAGTCCCCCCACAGCGTCCTTCTCCAAGCCTCAGAGAGTAACAGCAGCCACGGGGAGCCCTCTGCCGTCTCTCAGACACGCTGCTCCCCATCGCTGTGCCCTTCTGCCCGCAGTGACCTCCCTTCACCCCGCCTCACACTCCCAGGTAACTTCTCTGCTTCCAGTCCTTTCACTGAGGGATGCCTCCTCCAGGAAGACCCGCTGACTCTTCCAAGTAGACCAGTTGCTTCCCCACTGTCCGAGGATACCCCTTCTAGCTCTAGGACCCCCTCTCCAGCCCATGCTGGCTTTACTAGCCTGTCTGTCCTCCCCACCAGACAGAGACAGGGCAGGTGAGGGTTAGGAAGGGGGGAGGTCGGGAGGAAACCCGAGGAGCTCCGAGAGGGGGGCTCACACCTGCAGGGCGTGCAGCTAGGGCAGGCCCAGGCCCAGGGAGCACTCTCTCTGGGGACTGAAGGGGCCGGGAGCGTTCGCTGTCCGCAGTCACAGGTGGCCCTGCGAGGGGCCGCAGCCTTTTGAACGTCCACCCCAGTCCAGGCCCACAACGGCTGCCTTTGAGCGTCACCTCTGGGCACACCTGAGCGTTCTGCTGATGGCGCAGACCTGGCCGGCTGTCCTGCCTGGCCTCTGGCACCCCATCCGCTTCTCTACAAAACCTCCTGCCTGCCCAGCCTGCTGCTGATTTAGTAACTTCATGGCTACCCCCACCCCAAGAGGCCCCTCTCTCTCCTTCACTTCCACAGAGTTAAATGAGGGTCCGGAAGCCCATCAGTGGGGGAGGCAGGGTGAGCCTCTATAGGCCCCTCCCAGGACCCCCATTCTTGCCCCTACTCCGCTGGACACCTTGGGCCCCGGACTTCTGGCCTGATGTCAGCCCTGGGTCTCCACCTGTTAGGTGAACTTGGGTCAAACACTGCCCATCTGACCTCAGTTTCTCTCCAGGTAGGTTGAGACGGCCAGACTTAATTCTGCTCTGATCTCACAAGTCCCTTCCAAAGAGCCATCGGGACCACCCTCCCTGAATCCCGGGGAGGAAGCACTTCCCAGGAACCTCTAGACTCCTTTCTCCTCACTCCAGGCTCCAGGGCCAAGGCTCCCACATACGAATCAGAATTTTATTTTAATGAAGGCTAGAGGCTGTGTCAAAGGAGAAGGCAGAGCCTGACAAGCAGGCGCATCCCACTGGGTGAGGGGGGATGCCTGTCACCAGGGACCGTCCCGCTGGGTGAGGGGGGACGCCTGTCACCAGGGACCGTCCCGCTGGGTGAGGGGGGACGCCTGTCACCAGGGACCGTCCCGCTGGGTGAGGGGGGACGCCTGTCACCAGGGACCGTCCCGCTGGGTGAGGGGGGACGCCTGTCACCAGGGACCGTCCCGCTGGGTGAGGGGGGACGCCTGTCACCAGGGACCGTCCCGCTGGGTGAGGGGGGACGCCTGTCACCAGGGACCGTCCCGCTGGGTGAGGGGGGACGCCTGTCACCAGGGACCGTCCCGCTGGGTGAGGGGGGACGCCTGTCACCAGGGACCGTCCCGCTGGGTGAGGGGGGACGCCTGTCACCAGGGACCGTCCCGCTGGGTGAGGGGGGACGCCTGTCACCAGGGACCGTCCCGCTGGGTGAGGGGGGACGCCTGTCACCAGGGACCGTCCCGCTGGGTGAGGGGGGACGCCTGTCACCAGGGACCGTCCCGCTGGGTGAGGGGGGACGCCTGTCACCAGGGACCGTCCCGCTGGGTGAGGGGGGACGCCTGTCACCAGGGACCGTCCCGCTGGGTGAGGGGGGACGCCTGTCACCAGGGACCGTCCCGCTGGGTGAGGGGGGACGCCTGTCACCAGGGACCGTCCCGCTGGGTGAGGGGGGACGCCTGTCACCAGGGACCGTCCCGCTGGGTGAGGGGGGACGCCTGTCACCAGGGACCGTCCCGCTGGGTGAGGGGGGACGCCTGTCACCAGGGACCGTCCCGCTGGGTGAGGGGGGACGCCTGTCACCAGGGACCGTCCCGCTGGGTGAGGGGGGACGCCTGTCACCAGGGACCGTCCCGCTGGGTGAGGGGGGACGCCTGTCACCAGGGACAGGATGGAGACCCTGGCACGAGCCTTCCGGGAGGTGCGCCTGAGCCCCCTCCCGGCTGCCCTGGGCACCAGCTGCCACCATCAGCACTCAGCCTGGCGCCCCCAGGCATGCTAAGCTGCTGCGATCGTGTCTGACTTTTTGCAGCCCTCTGGGCTGTGGCCCGCCAGGCTCCTCTGTCCCTGGGATTCTCCAGGCACGATTACTAGAGTGGGTAGCCATGCCCTTCCCCAGGGGATCGTCCCGACCCAGGGACTGAGCCCTCGTCTGTTACATCCACCTGTACTGGGAAGCGGGTTCTTTACCACGAGCGCCCCCCAGCTGCTGTCAAAGCAGGCCGAGCTCTGACGTCCCGCCCTTGCTGACGGCGCTCCAGGACGCCTGGCCCCGTCTGCTCCTCAGGCTCGCCCAGGCTCGCGCCTGCCTCGGGGCCTCTGCACTCGCTGTTCCTCTGCGGGAGCCCCTTCCGCCGCGCCCCTCCCCCAGACAGCTGCACGGCCTGCTCTCTCACCCCTCTGGGGTCTCTACTCAAGACGGCCCCCTCTCAGTGGGTCCTTCTTGGCCCCTGGGGAGTCAAGACCGGAAGCTTCCTGAAACCCTCTCCAGAATCCCAGTCCCACTCCCTGCGTCATCTTCCCCTTTGCGCTGACCACCATCCAACATCCCGTAAGCGCCAAACGAGCAGGGGTGCTTGTCTGTCTGGCGTTTACTGAGCACCTACGCGGTACCAGGAGCAGTGTCTGGTCCTGAAGACCTAACAGTGGACCCGGCCGGCCACACCCCCGCCTTGGCACAGTTCTGAGCCAGTAATAAGCCAAGATGCCCAGTGTGGCTGAAACCAAGGGCACCACAGCTGCTCCGCTGGCAGAAGAGTGCCCCCCTTCCCAAAGGGGGAAACGTATGACCAGGACCAGTGCAGGAAGCCGTTATCTGTAAGGCTGCTGAGCCTCTGGTCATAAAAGCCCCCTACTGCCCCACCCCCCACATGGAGCCAGATGAGCCAGATTTGGGACTCAGAGAATCCCAGACTCTAACTCCCGGTCTGCGTATGCACTTCAGATTGTGGCTGTCTATGAAAAGGAATCAAGAGACGCCTCTGGGGTCCTTGTGAGAAAGTCCCCCCATCTGACTCCTCCCAGCGTTGCCAGGCGTCGCGGACCGGCTGCAGCACACCCTCTTCGTCAGCCTACAAAGGCGGCGTCACTACCCAGGGAAGGGAGCGCAGACACCCGGCCAGCCCCAGCAGCCAGCACGGGCCCGGCGCACACGAGCACTCTGCGTCGCCGCTTCACTCAAGCTCTCAGTCCCCCCTGACAGGGAGCCTCCGCTATCTCCACTTTACAGACAGGGAAAGGGGGCACGGAGAGGTCGGGAATGGCTCCCACAGCCTCAGAGCCCAGGGGAGAGCAGACTGGGCCCCGCGGCTCCGTCTCTGTCTCCTCCAAGCAAGGCCCCTCCCCACCCGCCGCAGACGGGCGGAGACTGGCGGTCCAGAGCAGCTCATTCCAGACACAGCGCGGCGGGACTCGCAGGCACCAACACACACGCGTGCTGAGTGGGGCTGGGCGAGCCCTCTGCCGGGCCATTGCTGAGAGAATGCTGTCCACGGGCTCTCCTGCCGTTTCTCAGCTCTCTCATTTCAGCGAGGGCTCAGAGAGGCGCGGCCACGTGCCTGAGCTCACGCAGCAAGCTGCAGTGGGCAGTGAACCCCAGCCCCAGACCCCAGCTCAGTGCTCTCCTGACCTCAGGGGGTGCCAGCAGGCGCCCAGCTGGTGCCAGGAAGCTGCCTGAACCAAGAAGTCTGCTCTTCTGAAACACATAAAGCAGGCCCCTAATCCCTGTTATTAACGTAAATAATATTCTGGCAGAGAAAGCAAGCTCCCTGCCTCCCCAAGGGGCTTCAGGGGATTACGTCTACAGTGTCCGCTGCAGCAAGGACAATAACCGGTTGACTCTTATTAAAACTCCAATAATGCTGGTGTGATTGCGGCTTTGATAAGCGCACTGCTGCGCGCGGGGGTCAACCACATTAGGAAAATGTAATTAGACTAATAAATTCTGGGCAATCCTCTGGTGTTTGCTTCTCCCTCATTGCTCCAAGGAGGAGCCATGTACCAGACCTCATTACCCACGTGGAGGCCCCGTGGTGGACTCTGCTGCTAGGCCAAGTAGCCCGCAGACGGCCGGGCCTGAGAGGAGGAAAGCCGTCGGCCCCGGGCGCGCCGGCCGAACGGCAGCGGCTCCAGGGAGCTGGGGCTGGGCTTGGGACAGGACCCGGTGCGGCACCTTGTGGTCTGAGAGACGGGGAGTCACGGGGGAGGCAGGTGTGAGGGGAGGCTCAGCCTCACTCAAGCTCCCAGGCCACCCAGCCCCCGCCTGGGGGGAGGCGACACTTACAAGGAAGCCTCCACTCAGGAGACCCCCCACGCCTCCTAACACCCGACTTTTCAAAGTCCGGCCAGTTCGGCTAGAGCACTTGTTCGGAAAACGCCCATGTGCTCCAGGGCAATCCCTGTGTTGGGGGACAGTTTGACCATCGTGCAGATTTCACGTTTGCTTCCAGGAGATTTCACCCACAAGCAACAGCAGGTCGGCAGAGCGCCTGCCCTGCTGAGCCAGGTAGGGAGACATGCGCAGCGCACTGGGCCGCGGGGCCGCCCATACCTGGGGCCACACACCTCCCTCCCGTCGCTTCCCAGGCCCCTCGCGCCCTCCCACTCTCCCCCTTTGGCCCATTTTGCTTTTTCTCTCTATCCTCTTGCCTTTTCCTTTCGGTATCTGCTTTCATTTTCCTTCCTCTTGCACGCCGGGTGGCAGGCGTGCCAACTGCGTGGGTGGCCAGCAGGCAGGACGGCACACACGCCCACGAGCAAACGCCAGGTCTCCTTTCAGAGGGAGGGCCACACTTACTAGCTTAACATTTACGCATCTCTTAACCTGAACCGTGGACAGAACACGGCCACCACTGCATTCGACTTCTATTTCTTATGTGCTCGAGTGTCATGCTCTTGACCCCACTTTCCCATAAGCCCTGCGGCTTTTATCGTGTGATTTCACGTAGCACAATGGCATTGAGGCACTCAGAAGGGTCTGTTACAGAAAAGGGGTGGTTCTTCTCACGCACAAACCATCCTGTGAGGCAAGAGCAGCGATGGGAACCACGTGCCCGTTGCACAGGCGGGAGCGTGGCGCCCGGGGCGGGCCGGGACGCGCACAGGCGGGAGCGTGGCGCCCGGGGCGGGCCGGGACGCGCACAGGCGGGAGCGTGGCGCCTGGGGTGGGCCGGGACGCACCAGCAGCGTCATGCTGGCCGCAGTCTTGGGTTTTCACGGTGACCGCTCACCTGTTTTGCGTCGAGTGGCGGCAGGAGAGCCAAGTGAGAGCAGGCTTCACAGTTAAGTCCCAGCTCTGCTGCCCGGCTCTGTGCCCCGAGCAAGCTGTAACGAGCTCTGCACGCCTCAGTTTTCTCAGCTCTACGATGGGAGCAGCTCAGAGTGGCTGTGACAGGTATAAAGGCAATCAGCACCGCAGACCACCGACTCTTTCACACTGCTGCCTGGGGCACTGTCACCGCCCCCAAAACGCTGGCGGCGCTCACCATCAGGCCCCGGACCTCCAGCAGCAGCTGAAGGATGGAAGCTCGTGGGGATGCCCGGTTGGCAGGTGCAGGCTCCTGGGGCCTGACCCAGACTCGAGTCTCAGCTCTCCCTTCCTCTTCTGAGGCCCCAGACGGGGATCTGGGCTCAGCCTCGATGTGTTCATCCACACGATAGGGTAAAAACCAAACTCTCCTCATTGATGGCCTCCCCCATGTGAGCCGCTCGTGCAGGGGCCCAGCGCGTGAAAGCCGTGACCCCCGCCCAGCACCCGCATCTGCCGTCACCCGTGCCTCACGGGCGAGCTCCTCTGCCCGGAACTCGGCCCACCGCCCTGCGGGCCCGGGCAGGGTTGTGCTGGGCCGGAGTCCCTTAGCCCCTCACCCATCCGTGCCCTGAGGATGCCGGCACACAAGGCCGAGAGAGGACCAACACAGCCAACCACCGGGGGGGTCAGCCACACCCCGAAGGGCAGCCCCCCCCTGACGCTCCCAGGACCCCCCAGCAGCCTGGGCCCAGGGTGGACAGGCGCGCAGGGCTTGACCCCGGCCGCCTGTCAGCAGGGGTGCCACACGTCACGTGCCCTCACTCGCTTCACGGTGAGCGACAGGGAGGCCTGGCGTGCCGCGGTCCATGGGGTCGCAAGAGTCGGACACGACTGGGCGACTGAGTGACAATGCATTTCAGCCTCGCGGCCGCCTTGTCAACAAGGCAACACACTTCCACTGCACAGACGGGGAAACTGAGGCTCAGAGAGGCTCACAAAGGTAGGAAGCTGCAGCGCTGGGGTCAGATGTGTATAAGAGACAGGCACAATGGCATTGAGGCACTCAGAAGGGTCTGTTACAGAAAAGGGGTGGTTCTTCTCACGCACAAACCATCCTGTGAGGCAAGAGCAGCGATGGGAACCACGTGCCCGTTGCACAGGCGGGAGCGTGGCGCCCGGGGCGGGCCGGGACGCGCACAGGCGGGAGCGTGGCGCCATTAAAGAGGAGAAATGCCGGACCCACGCACATCTCCAGATTACTCAAGAAGCAAGAGGGCAAGGTGCTCTGAGATCAGGAAAGGGAACCTGGAAAAAGGGGAGCCTGCCCGACCTCCCCCGCCCCTGGCCAGAGCTGCAGGAGCCCAGCCCTGACCCCAGAGCCTCCACGGCCATTCCCCGGCGACCAGACCCCAAGGCAGCGTGGCAGCGGCATCTGGCCTCTGCTCGGCACTTTCAGGGCAAGAGCCCACCACACCCAAGGCAGTCTGCTCCAACTGTAGGTATCTCGAGCTGCTGGAAGCCTCGGACCCCAAAATTCATCAGGGCCAGAGGACACCCCTATGGGGCTGCGGGGAGAAACTCCACCATCCCTTCCTGAGTCCAGTCATCACAGACCCTTGCTTCCCCACAGCTCTTTCTGGGCCAAATATTTTACTGCCTTCAACCCACCCGACAGGGATGAAAAGGATAATGAAGAAGATAAAGCTAATTTCAGTGACTAACATTTAACGAACATATAATCGGCATTATTCTACATCAAGAATCAGCAAACTCTGGCCCGTGGGCCAAATCCGCCCGCCTGCCTGTTTGTATATGTATGGCTTGTGAGCCAAGAATGGGTTTTGCATGTTTAAACGGTTGGTGGGGGGGGGGGGGGGGGCCCGGAGAAG
>SJYT01028164.1:275464-289262 GCA_006410635.1 Cephalophus harveyi
GATCAGAAAAAGAGTACTCACTGGTGACACATGGCAAGTATATGAAATTCAAATTCCAGTGCCTATAAAAATAAAGTTTTATTGGAACACAGCCCTGTCCATCATTTACATATTGGCTACAGCTGGTTTCAACCTACTACGGCAGAGTTGAGGAGTTTGGCAGAGACTCCAGGGCCCAAAAAGGCTCAGATGTTTACTATCTGGAACCTTCGCAGGAACGGTTTGCAATTCTTATTCTAGATGCCTTGCATGCACCATCTCAGTCCTCAGCACAGCCCACGAGGCGCGGACCACGACGACCTTCCCTTCACAGGCAGAGCAGCAGCAGCTCAGCTGCCCGGCTGCCCAAGCCCACCGCCTCCCGGTGGTGGAGCGCAGACTGGAAGCCAGGCACCTGATACGCGCCTGCGTCCCACCCACTCGCCCCGTCCTGTCGGAGCGCTCACTCCCCTGCCGATCGGCCCTCCTGGCTCTCGCTGTGCCTAATGGGAACGGCCAGAATGCCTGGTCAGCTCATCGGCCACCATGACCCCCAAATCCTCTTCTAATCCCTGTGGTTCTTTGCGGTCTTTCCCAAGCCCACCCTTAAATGGGACTATAAACCCACTGCACTCTGGATACTAAAAAAAAAAAAAAATCGATCCACAAGCACCCTCCAGTCTAGGGACAGCAGCAAATACGATAAAGTCAGTAGCTCTCGCCAGAGGTCTCTAAAACTTTATGAGAGCCAATAAATCTTGCTCTCGGGCTGCCCGCTGGCTTCAAATAAGCCCGTCCTGCCCACGATCTCCCAGAAGCAGATAGCAGAAGTCCCTGGGACTGCTGTTCAGCTTGTGGAAATCTCAAGGCCTCCCTCCCCACTCTTCGCGCTCAGTGAATATACGATGAGGGGAGACGCTGGCACGCTCTGTCGCCATGGAAACTAGACTAGGTCACATCTGCATCAGGAAGGATTAAAGACAGACGTTAGGGGCGGAAGTACTCCAGAGGGAGGTCCAGACACACGGGTCCCTAATCTGAGATTAAAGTTTCTCAATGAGGTTTCTGCCCCATTATTAACTCTGAGCTTAGACGCACATTATAAACCACAGAGCTCATCCATAAATACAAATCAATATATCTGGAAGGCAAATATTTGATTTTTATTTATATGCATATTAAATGGAGACATTCTCTCAGCTGGCTCGAAGAAACCCAAACAGAACAGCCCAGGCGCTGCAAGCTAGCAACCCACAGGCCAGCAGCAGACCACGGAGCCGCTATTACTGGCTTCCACAAAATTTCCAATTAAGTTGCTAACATTTACAAGTTGAAATATTTTTCCAGCACAATTCAGAGTTCTGCCTGTTTTGGAAAAGAACCTAGAGATTGGGCGGTAGCCACCCCAGGGAGCAGCAACCGGCCGGAGCAGACGAGGGACTGTCCCCGCAGGCAGGCACCTGCGTGCCAGGCCCCGCTGGCCCCAGCACCCTCTTCACGCCTCGTCTCTTCTGGAGGGTCCCTGCAGGCTCCTGAATTTGTGACATCCAACCCGAGGACCCGTACCCCCATTTTACTGGTAGAAACACCGAGACCTACAGAGGAAAACATCGTGCCTAAAATGCAACAGCAGATTCACGACAAAGCTGGCCTCCCAACATGCAGGGCAGGACTCAGCTCAGACCTGGCTGGAAGGAGAGCCAAGACGCTGGGTTAATATCTGTCGGCTGCAAACGTGTCTCAGGTAAAAATTAGATTTTTCTGCTGACTTCAATTTTGCCAGCTTCACTCCATCTCTTTGCAGGGAGCAGGGAAGGAGGATGGAAAGCTCTGCAAAGACAGAGAAAATGTCTCCTCAGACCCTCCCCAACCCCCGTCTCCCACCACCCCTGCCGGCCCACGGCCACGTCCAATGCTGTCTAGGACACCGAGGAAGAAAAGGCGGGGGCCGCAGCCCAGGACAGGCAGACGGGCAGCCCCCAACTTCACAGCTGATGACTGCAGCTCAGATGAGCAGAGGACATCAGCTGGGCCGGGCTCAAATCCCCTCTCTGGTGTTTGCTCGCTGTGTGGCCTTGGAGAGGTCACTTGACCTCTCTGAGCCGGTCTCTTCACCTGCATGCAGGAGAAACAGCGGCACTATCGGGCAGTCTTGCTGGCAGGCTAGACAAAGCCACAGCAAAGCGCTTGGCGGAGTGTCAGGCACACAGTCAAGGGCCACGTCTGACTCTTTACAACCCCAGAGCCTAACAGCCCGCCAGGCTCTTCTGTCCATGGGATTCTCCAGTCAGAAACACTGGAGTGGGTAGCCTTCCCCTTCTCCAGGGGATCCGCCCGATCCAGGGGTCAAACCTGGGGCTCCCGCATCGCAGGCGGGCTCTTCACTGTCTGAGCCCCCAGGGCCCCCCATAAACCAGCGTACCCCACGGCCTCTCAAAATCCGCTCCCACCCCGGCCAGCCAGTCATCCCCCCCGCACCTGCTGATCAGTTCCACCTCCACCTGCAGCTCCAGCCACGCCCCCTGCTCCCCACCAGCGGGTGACTCACCAGCTGGCCTCGCCTGCACTAAACCCAGCAGGCACGTCCTCGCCTCTGTGACTCAACCCAAGCGCTGAGCCTCGCTCAGAACACCATTCCCCACACCCGCCCCTCCAACTCAAGACCACCCAGATCCAGGGTTCCACAACCTCCCCGAGACCCTCAAACCTCTGTCCACCCTGACCTCTGCTCCTTCACTCGCCCGGAGGAATTTGGTCCTGTTCTCTAATACTCCATAAGGCGCCACCCTCTGCCTTTAGCTTCTTGAAAGATGCGGTTCACACATCTTTGAGATCCTCTGAGGAGACATTAGGGTTTATCGTGGCCACACGCCCAGCCCCTCTTCTTTTGACACCAGCACCCCAAATTCCTGTCCAGGACTGATCCTCCATTCCAAAATCCAGTCTTGGCGGGACTACCGATCGCAAAGTTCCAAATGCCCCCAAGCCCGGACTGGTCACACAGCCAAGGCCCCCTCAGTTAGATCCGTCTCTCCCAGGACCTGGAATTCCATCCTGCATGGTCCTTAAAAGCTGGGGCGGCCCACTATGGTGGTGCAAGTAGCAAAGAACCTGCCTGCCAATGAA
Source organism: Cephalophus harveyi (assembly GCA_006410635.1). NCBI lineage: Eukaryota > Metazoa > Chordata > Mammalia > Artiodactyla > Bovidae > Cephalophus > Cephalophus harveyi. Next base: position 278,570 of record SJYT01028164.1, read on the forward strand.
GGAGACTCAAGGGATGTGGGTTCAACCCCTGCGTCGGGAAGACCCCCTGGCATAGGAAATGGCAGCCCACTCCAGTGCCTGGAGAATCCCAGGGACAGAGGAGCCTGGCGGGCTACAGCCCACAGGGTCGAAAGTATCGAACACGACTGTGCACACACACAGTGCCCATCCTGGTGGGTCCCAGAGGCTTGGAACAGGTCTTGCCAAGAGACCGCCTCCCTAGAGTTACCTGAGTTCCTGGCCTTTTAAAGCCAGTCCTTCAGTTCAACCTGATCCCATAAACTTGCTTCTGGTCAATTCCTTTCCTGCTGAAGTTTGCAGAAAAGAGCCCTCCCTGATTCGCTAGAACCCCCATCACATACGTGCTCCCACATGCTTCCCAGAGCCGAGCCCACAGACACCTGTCAGAGAGGCTCATGGGCACCACTTCCGCATAGCCACAGAGGCCAAAACCCTCATGCTTTCGAGAAAAAGCCAGGATTTCAACGGCTTAAGTAACACAGCTTAATTTCCCCCGTGTCAGCAGAACAGAATCCAAGTGCACCGAGAAACCAAGCGGGGCGGCACCTCTTGCTTGAAAAAAATAAAAGACAACAATGAGACGTAACTGAACAGGTTACACGTAAAGCAGGTATTCCTGCAGGTGTCAAAAATAAAACCTGAGGACCTCAGTAGGACAAACACAGCATGCCTGGATCTTCAGTGTCCAGCGAGCACAGGGTTTACAGTGCAGAGAGGTCAAAGGACGAGGTCATCCAGCACGAGAGCAGCGCCGGGGCCTGGGCAGACAGGCAGCCAACCCGCCCCCGAGCACAGAGGGGCCGGACACGAGGGACGGCTGCTCGGAGCCAGCGGCGGCGGAGAGGGGAGGGGAGAGATGTCTAAGGAGAGCGTGCTCAGAACCACCGCGGCCCAGGCAGCCGGGACCCTCCCGTCTCCTCCGCACCACGGCAACCACCTCTGCCCGTCTCCTCTGCCGCGCATCGCCCCGCAGCCTTCCCCAACAGCGCACATCAGGTCGTTCTCTGCCCGAACGCCCCCACCAGCACCCGCCACGCTCATCTCTCCGGCCTCACCTCCTCCTGCCCCTCACCATGTGTCCTCGAGCTGGCCCCGCACAGCCTGACCACAGGGCCTTTGCACACACTGTTCCCTCTGCAGGAAGCCTCCTCCCCATCACCTCCTCTTGGCTTACTGCTGGCTTCCCTCGGGTGTCTAAGCCACCCCTGCCTCTCTAGCTAATGTCTCCCCTCTCCCATCATGGGGGCCTCCTTCCTAACTCATCTTTCTCCACGGCTCTTCCACTCTGAAATGTAATTATCCGTCTGCTTATGGTTTGTCTCCCCCAACTGGAACAGAGACTCCATGGGGGCAGCAACCTTGTTCTGTTCAGGACTGAATCCCTAAAACCGAGGACAATGCTTGGGCCACAGATGGTACCCATAAACAAGGGCTGATTGAATGAATGGACTCCCAGAAGAAAAACCAGAGTACATCCAGGACAACTGACTTTCTGAACAGTTCACACGGCAGGATGATCAGAGGCCTGCCCCTGGGAACCGCCTGGGTTCCAGACCCGTCACCTCCCGTCCGCCCGCCCCCAGGTCACTACATCACCTCTGGCTTCAGCTCCTCATCCGTAAACTGGGGATGACAACAGCCTCCACCACGGCAGGCCGGGCAGATGAAATGTGTTATGACACAAGGTGAAGCGGATGGTGCCTGATGAGCCGTGAGTGCCCAACGTTATGATTTTTGCTTTCATGTGACTGCTCTTCAAATGTCGGCCGGGTGGCAGAATCCTCAGGAGGTCCTTGCTAAGAGGACCTCCGGGAAGAAGGGGGTGGTCAGCAGGGGAGCTCCAGATGTGGGGACAGCAGGCCCCAGCGCGAGCCAGGCGCGGCCACCGACGCCCTGGGCAGTTCAGGGAGATGCACAGCTTCTCCGCCCAATGCACCAGGGCCGAGCACCACGCCCCACGGGGACCCGCCCCGGGAGCACAGCAGGGCGGGGCAGCGGAGCACGTGCCCGCCCCTCAGTCAGACCCTGCGCACACGGCAGCCACAAGGCCAAAGAGCCAGCGCAGAGGTGATGACGCTCCCAACACACGCCACGACTCCCATCTCCCCGTGGAGATGTCGGCTGCGCTTTCAAAGCCTCAATTACAAGGGCAGGGAGTGTCACGGCTCCTTACATCTCGGTCACAATATCAGGCAAGAGCTGAGGGTTATGCGGGGGAATTATAGTAATTACTCCTCGGGAGGGCTGGCTGCATGAACTTCGGCTGATCTAAAACCTGGGGTGAGATTTAACCACCTGGGAGTTGGGGTAGAAACACACAGGGGGAACCTCTGCCTCGCATCAGGGTCCTGGGCAAATGACGCCGCTGTCATAATGAACTCACAGCTCCTGTCAGGCCAAGCGACAGGAAAAAAAAGAACCCAGATGTCACATCCGATCAGCGGGCCCTGCCCGCCTGCGATCGCCATGAGGCAGACGCTGCGCTCAGAGACCTCACCTTCCAGGACAGTGGGGACAGGACATGTCCACACGCTGCAGACAAAGCGAGGAGGCTGAAGTCTGTGTCACTGGCCCAGGGCTCAGCACAGACCCTGGAGGCAACACCGAAGCTGAGCCCTAGAGGATCACGAGGAGCCAGCCATGGAGGGGGTCTGGGCATTCCCCCTCCCTCCCCAGCCTCAGTTTCTCAGCCTGTCGAATGGGTGTAATTAGCATGCCTCCTTCCTGGAGAATGCGCTTCCTTCCTGGAAATATGGCGAGGCTGTGCTGAGTGTACAGACACGAAGCACTGACCTCGGGGTCTGGCCCACAGGGTTCAGGGAGAGGCTGTGGTCTGGAGGCCAGGAGGGGGCTGTCCCTTGATGAAGCGTGAGCCCCTCCCCTGTGCCAGACCCAGGCCAGGCAGCAAGACGTGGCGGGGAACTGGAGGAGATACAAGCCCCGGCCCCAAGGACCAGCGCGGGCGGAAGGCCACCCAGCACGGCTCCAGCGGCGCCCTGGGCCACAGTCCCTTCCCGCAAGCCTCTGACACTGGGTCCCGACGGCACCCCTCCCCCTCCAACCACCGCCCGGCTGCCCACTGAGACCTGTGTCCCGATCCCTGAATCAAGGTCCTGAGCAGCTGTGACAGACACACAGCCTGGGGCCCTGCCCCACGGGAGAGCTTCTGCAGGTCTGAGCAAGACCCGGATGCCAGAGGACCACAAGGAAACCTGTCTGCCCGTCACCCCCCCAGCCCTGAGTCCCCAGGGCCTGGCACACAGAAGCGCTCAGCGCAGAGGACGGAGGCCACGGACCAGATCAGAGCCTCCTTCCTCCCCTCCAAAGGCCGAGAGGGCAGTCACCACACGAGACCCGAGGGGCGACTGGCTCTGTGCCTGGCCCCCGGGTTAGTGAAAGGGAAGGGAGGACAGGCGACCTGGGCGCAGAAGCGCCTGCCTCTGAGCCGCAGTGCCTCACTCTGAGGATGGGAGCCGTGACTCCGAGGTTCAGAGAACTCCAGGCTCAGAGGGTCCTGATCTCGGACAGCTTCTAACCCAGACCCTCAACACACCTGGGAGGAGTCCGCTCTGACCCACCTGGACAACGGCCACTGGCCCCCTGCTTGCTACCCCCGGCATCGCAGCACACACCGCCTCATGAGAAAGCCCACCACACAGGCAGACTGGTCTATTGCTAGAAAGTTCTCGGGGGCAAACCACTCCAGTACGCTTGCCTGGAATATCCCATGGATGGAGGAGCCTGGCAGACTAGAGTTAATAGGGTCGCAAAGAGTCGGACACGACCGAGCGACTTCTTTATCATCATGCTCGCTTCACAAGCCAGTCCTGCCCTTTGACTCCGCAGACTGAAGCTGCTCCTCATTTCATCCAACCGCAGGGAAGTCACAGAGACCTGCTAGGGTGGGAAGGCCGGCTGAGGGCGGCAGGCTCAGCGGGAGCAACCGGGGTCCAAGCCCCGGACCACCACTCAGCAGAGGTGTGACCCTGGGCACGTGACCCCTCCCAGTGACAGCTTCCTGGTAAAATGGGGGAAATATCAGTGTGCCCGTTATCACATCAGGTTGGGGTGTGTGTGTGTGTGTGTGAGAGTGTGTGTGTCCGACTCTGTGACCCCCTGGACTGCAGCCGCCAAGCTCCTCTATCCGTGAGATTTTTCAGGAAGAACACTGGAGTTGCCGTTTCCTCCTCCAGGATGTCCCAGGGATCGAACTGCAGTCTCCTACGTCTCCTGCTTTTCAACAGATTCCTTACCACTGAGCCACACAGGATGCCGGGGGCCTGCTCAGGAGCCTTCCAGAAATCTGCAACGACAGGGGGGCACTGGAGGCAGGCAGGCCACAGGGCCTTGAAGCCAGGCACGGGGGCGGATCTGCCCCAGCACAGCCTCGAAGGCCTCCGTCCGTTTCACTCATGGAGAGGGGACTGGCATGGCAAGTCACAGATAGAAGACCACACCCTACATGGGACCAGGTCTGGCAGTCCCGGTGCCCACAGCTCGCGGCACCCAGCAGCCTCTAACATTCTGTGCCCACCCAGCCCCCAGTGCCTGGAATCAAGCACAGCTCGGGCTGCGGGCAGGGGCTCGGAGCGGCACAGAAGCAAGGCCCTCTCCACAGGTGGCTAAGTGGGAGCCAGCCCGGAGACGCTGTGGGCCCATTAACACACGGGTTTCTGCAAGAACTCCCACAGGGAGCCAGGCGGGCAGAGTCAGAGGGATGAGGGCCTGGAGACAAGCAGGGTGTTTTTAAAGAAATATTCAGCCATTAAAAGCCCAGCTCTCGGGCCAGGCTGGGGCTGCATCCTAAACGGGGCTGGTGGAGTGTCAGCAGCGCCGGGGTGGGGCGAGGCGGCGGCCGGAAGGAGCCCAGGCATCAGAAGGAGGGTCCCGGAGGGGCGCCCCAGGAGGCTGGGCCACTGTGGCCACGAGCTGGCCCTGGCCAGGGGCACCCAGACTCAAACAGGCCTGCCTGTGGAAATCCTGTAGCGTCCCTGGCCACACCGATCAGAGCGGCAGGAAGAAACGACCCGCGAAGGGGAAGAAAACGCCCAAACTTCAGGCTGACTTCATCGGAGTCGTCGGCCTTGCCCCAGATCCTCATTACTGAAGGCCACGCACGGGCCAGGCAATGCTGACACCTGGGGCCAGGTGAGTCTCTGCTGCGGGGAAGGGCGCCCTGCGCGGTGTGACGGGTTTATCAGCATCTCTGGCCTCTACCCAGCAGACGTCAGTAGCACCCCTGCCCCCAAGCTCTGACAGGCGAAGTCCCCTGAAGGGCCAAAAAAGCACGGTAAAGACCGCTGGGCTAGAGAGATCAACGCCATTCAAGAACAAGCCTGACCTCACTGTCCCCGTTTCAAACCGCCCCTGGCACCATCGCCCTCGGCACGGACCCCAAGCTCCGCTGCTTGACATTCAAGGCTCTGCCGCATCAATGCTCACCATCCCCTGCCCCACGTCTGACCCTCCAGCAGCAACACAGCACGGGTCATCCCCGCCCAGAAGCCTTCCTGGCCCGCCAGCCTTCTGCCAGTTTGTGTTTAGAGTCCACGCAGATGTAACCTCCTCCAGGAAGCCTTCCCTGCTGCTCCCCATCCCGGGGAAGTTGCACACTCTCCGTGCTCCCATGCCCTGTATCGCGCGCTATTGTATCTAACTCCAACTAAGCATCCTGTAGGCAGGACCATGTTGCGGTCACCTGCTTGCCCAGGCCAGCCTTCACCCTCAGGGAACTTTCAACAGAATGAGGGGCTCAGACAGCAAAGAACCCACCTGCAGTGCAGGAGACCCGGGGTCGATCCCTGCGTCGGGAAGATGCCCTGGAGGAGGGCAGGGCAACCCACTCCAGTATTCCTGCCTGGAGAATCCCACGGACAGAGGAGCCTGGCGGGCTGCAGTCCGTGAAGTTACAAAGAGTCGGGCACGACTGAGACTCTAATACTTGCTCTGCCTCCTACTGAAAGGGGACTCACTCTTCCCTTTGGTCAAGAAGGGAAATTCAGGGCGGCTTCCATGGTGGCTCAGAGGGAAAGAACCCCCCCTACCGTCGCAGGAGACGCAGGGTCGATCCCTGACCCAGAAAGATGCCACATGCCACAGAGCAACGAAGCCCGTGACCGCCAGCTACCGATCCTGTGCCCAAGAGCGCGTCCGTGCCCCACGGCGCGAGAAACGGCTGCAGAGGGCAGGCCGGGCACCGCAGCTGCAGCGCAGCCCCCCTCGCCACAACCAGAAAAAAGCCTGCGCAGTGACAAACACCTAGCACAGCCCAAATAAGCAAACAATTTAAAAACAAGAGGAGAAATCCAGAGCGGGAGACGACACCGACAAACCCGACCAGGACCAGACCCCCAGGGAAAGACAGAGGGGCCTGCGGAGGGACATAAGGGCCCCACACCAAGGCGGGCCACCTGAGCGCGGGGCCAGCCAGACGCGGGGAGCACATCGAGGGCCCTGGCACCCCGGCCAGCTCTGCCGCCGGCTTCCGGAGCCTCAGCCAGCTCCACGCCTCCTGGCTCTGTTTCCGTCCTTTGCTACTGGAGCTGGGACACATTACCGAAAATCACCATCATCGTGATAGAAAGTACGAGAGAAGTCACTGTCTCATTAACCCTGCTGACGGCCCTGGGAGCTCACGCTCCCACGCGGCGCACAGGAAGCCGCGGCTCAGACCCACTGGGCCGTCGCTGGTAAACCACAGAGCTCGGCCTCAACTCGGGCTTCCCGCCGGCGGCCGCCCACCACCCCCTACACCTCTCAGATGGAAGCCCCCAGCCCCCTGTTCTTTTGGGCAGGGGTGGCGGGCAGAAGGGAAAACAGGAATAAGACGAAGGAACACTTTGCTCTAAGCCTTCCGGTGCCCAAGGCCTGCGCGTGAGCCCAGAAGCCCCGGAGAAGGCCTCCAGCTAACGAGAAACTGGGACGAAAAGGTGAAACCAGCCCCTCAGAAAAGCCTCTCCAAGCCCGCGGGGGATTCACTGTGCCCTCTGAACCATCCTTCCAGAGGGGACTCACCAGACTCTCCTTCCAGGTGAACAGGGAAGGGAGATGGGGAGGGGGCACCGGGAGGGGCTCAGAGCAGCCAGACCCCGGGCCGGGGGCTCCCCCCGCCGAGCCCGACCTTCCCGCAGGCGTGATAGAGGAGAACCACGCGGGCAGGAGCATGCAGCGTGACTGAGGGAACCCGGAGGCTCCCCTGCCCACCCCCACCTCATCCACGCCACCCTCTTCTGGTGGTCTCAGTGCTGCTATAAGCTGGAACCTCCCATGCCTGGGTTGGCTTGTTCACCGCCCGTCTCCGCCCCCCACTACTTCAGACGCCCTGAGACCCCTCTGGATGGGGTCAGCACAATGGAAGTTCATTCAAAGACCCAAACCCCACCGTTATTCAAAGCTCACAGGCACCAGTGCCCTTCCCTGGGCCCACCCCACCACCGGGCCTTTCAATCCCCAGTGGGGCACCAGGGAAAGCCCTCGACCCTCACTCCAGCCCCAAAAGCCTCCCCTCCCCAGAGGCGCCCGAGCACAGCTCGGAAGGGGAACCAAGGGACTGGAGACCTGCCCCTGCCAGGAGTCGCTCCCGCACGCTCACGCTGACCTTCCCCGTCACAGAGATGGAGGGGACTCACCAGACTCTGGTCCACGCAGCAGATCGGGGAGCTGCCGCTGAGCCGGAGGCCCCTGCACGGCCGATCCTCCCCTCCACAGCCGCCAGCGGCCCAAAGGAGCAAGCTGCAGGAGCACCCAGGCCAAGGCCTGGCAGGCGGGGGCGGGGGGGTACCCAGGGGGAAGGCGTCCCTGAGGACAGGCCCTACCTCAGGGCTCGGCTCCTCACATCAGCATCGGCCCCTCCATCCCCAGGGACTCGACACGCCAACTAAAAGGTCCCCCCCAAAGTGCCTGGCAGGGAAAGGGGCCCAGCGCCAGAGTTAGCCGTCCGGAGGGGAGCCGGGGCCCAGGAGTGCGGGATCCCGACAGCTCCTGGCCCGGGGGGTCAGCTAATGAAAGAGAGCGTGGCCGGCTGTGGGCCCCGGCGTGGGCCCCGATTTTAAAGGGCCCGAGACAGAGGGGCAGATGAGTTTGTGCTTGACCGCGAGGTGAGCAGGGAAGGCCAGGGAGGAACAGACCACGAAGAGACCTCCGGCCTAGCAGGCCAGGGGCTGTGTGTCTTCAGGTCTCAGGCCCAAGCCCTGCCTCTGGGGGTCTGGGCCCCAGGAACCACCCTCTCTCGGGTCGGGTAAGTTATCTCCACCCTCAGTGCTGTTTGAATCCTTTTCAGCAAAAACTCCCAATCTCTCCGGCTCACCCCAGCCACCAAGAACTCGAGTTTGCCCCCAAAGTACAGTCTTGCTCTGAGTCTCTCAGGTAGGATGAAAGAAGGGGGCTGGACTTCAGGAGCCCCTGGCATCCCGGTGACCTCAGAGGAGTCCCTCGGCCACCTCAAACCTTCCCATCCAAGACGAAAGATGTCACCTCCAACCCCAGATGAGGAGGGGACAAAATGAGCCAGGCATCAGAACAAAGCCATATATTATAAGAGAACAAGGCTGGGCCCACATTCTCAAACACCTTTCTTCTTGGGGTTCCTCTGGGACAGATGCTTGGTAATTAATTGCCCCATTTCAGAGATGAAGCTACGGAAGCCCAGAGGTGTTATACACTGCTGGTCACACAGAGTCTATTACAGCAGGACCCTGGCCCAGAAAGACTGCTGCCTCTGACCAGGAGCCTGCCTCAGGCCCCAGAGGACGACGGAGGGAAGCAGAGAAAGCAGAAACGTGCATTAAGCGCATTTATTAAGCGCCTGCAGCGTGCATTCAGGATCATGCTGAAATGCCACGACCCCCAAGGTTCCAATGCAGAGGGCCCTCTTCTTCCTCCCTCAGCCGTGAAGGAGGCCGGCGTAGCCCAGCCCCCCAGCCCAGCCCACCACAGGGATCTGGATCACTGCGATAAGGACATCTGCAACCTTATTTAAAAGTCACTACCGCACAATTAGAGGCACTTACCCCCTCAGAGCCATCCTTCTCCTCCGATCGGTTTTATAGCCAGTAATAACTCCTGTAAATTCCTCAACAGATGGGAATTCCATTTGACTAATCACGGCCGTTTGACTTGCTGGGGTACAGTGGCTCGGGGCTCAGGCTGGCAGGGCGCCAGCTGAGGTGACTGTCAAGGGGCTGGGCAAAAAGCCCAGAACCCAAGGCCACCTCGTGGGTCCATTCCCCAGAGGAAAGCCACAAGAAGGCGTCAGGAAGTGCCAGGCACTGAGCAGCAGTGGGCAGCTGCGCTCTGCCTTTTCTGGGTCCAGAGGTGCCTCTGGGCAGGGTGCTGAGACCCTTGTCCACCCCTCTAGGCTCTATCTCTGGACACATGGGAGAGGGTGCCAGGGAGAAACTGGAACACCCAGGCTTAAACACCCAACAAAACCAGCATTTTGGCTGCATCGCCCCATGCACACCTACCCTATGCCCAAGGCCGCACGGCAATCATCCCACTCAGTCCTGCCAACAATTCTACAGATGCACGTGAGCATTCCCACTTCACAGATTTACAAATAGACGACAGAGCACGTGCCAGAGCCACTAAGCTGAGCTACCACCTTCATCTCAGGGAACTGAGGGTTGGTGCCCCCACACCAACACAGGGCCAAGAAACCCTTCTAAGACCTACACTGAATCCCATCGCTGCTACAAAAAAAAAAACACCCCATAAAACTCCCAGTAATTCCTCAGCACCCTCCAGACAAAGTTAAAGTCCATTAGCCTGGCCTTCACAATGGAACTGAGTAGAGGTATCTATCCAAGAAATATGAAAACATATCACACAGCAAATCTCGTCCATTTGACAATATGTATGGCAAATTACTCATAACAGCCCTAAATTGGAAATATCAACATGAAATGGATAAACAAACTTATGATCTATATGTACAATGTATATCACTTTCCAACCGACAGGAGAGAGAAAGCACAGCGCAGTTTGAACAGAGCAAGTTCCATATAAACAATTACCCACTATAATAGCAGACTGCATTAACAAGGCCTAGCTGTACTATTGCCTGGAAAATCCCATGGACGGAGGAGCCTGGTGGGCTGCAGTCCATGAGGTCGCGAAGAGTCGGACATGACTGAGCGACTTCACTTTCCCTTTTCACTTTCATGCACTGGAGAAGAAAATGGCAACCCACCCCAGTGCTCTTGCCTGGAGAATCCCGGGGATGGGGGAGCCTGGTGGGCTGCTGCCTATGGGGTCACACAGAGTCGGACACGACCGAAGCGACTTAGCAGCAGCAGCAGCAGCAGAGAGAAGTAAAGAGAACTTTAGAGAATAGTACGAAAAGCCCCCAAGGGCTAACATGGAGACCCTGATAACAGCCTCCACCGCCACGACGTGGATCGAACAAGGCCCCCGAGAGCTCCCCCTCCCCCGGGATGAGAGCGCGCGCAAAGAGGAGCCCCCAAGACTGCAGGAGAGCCCCTACGGAAGAACGCCCACACCCCCCCCACGGGCGCCCGGAGAGGGGCGCGCCTGCGGCTCGAGCGAAAGCACCGCGCACCGCGGAACTCGCTAGAAATCCAGCCTGGGGGACTAACCGGAAGTCTGCCCTAGGAACGCCACACGGGCTGCCCACACGAGGCGTCTCACCAGAAGCACCCCGCGACAAAACCGC
>SJYT01028164.1:289374-403586 GCA_006410635.1 Cephalophus harveyi
GCGGGGCGAGCCGGGGCGGGGCGAGCGGCTCTCCGGCGCCCTCTACAGGTGAGGCTGAGCTTGCCTTCTGGCGGCGGGTGGCAGGGGAGGAATTTAAAGGGCCCAGCTTCACTTTCAGTCCGCAGGCAAGAAGGGTGAGTTTATCCAGCATACCCATTTCTTTGATGACTCAGCTTCCACGTGAGCCCTTCTCACGTGGAACCGAACCCCTGTACCACAACACAACTCTGTATTTCCACCTAAGAAGACACAGCTATCCTTCTTACAAGCAAAGTTCTCACCCTCTCCATAAAATGAAACCAACAGCCCCACAGTCATGGGACTGTATTTATTACTCCTCAAGTTCAGTCACAGTTCCACAGAATATTGCTGCCTAAAGACTATACTTTAAAGCTAGCTTCCAAAACCTTGCATGTGAAATAAAACTGGAAAGGGGAGAAAACCAAACAGTTGCAAAGTGCGCTTATTCCACATATACATTCAGAAACTGTATAAATAACCTCGGGGTGGGTCCATGGGCCAAACAGGGTCACTGTGAGTCAGACGGGAGCCAAGCCTCTTTCTATTGCCCATCATAAGCCCCCACTTTGATGTGTGGGCCACAGTGGCACTGCAGGTCCCTGAGAATCAGTGTGAATTCAGAGCCTGTACCGAGTAATTTAAGAACCTGTGGGCATTTCCTGTGCCCCAGTGCACAGCCACTCTGGCAAATGGCTGCCAGTCCCTGTGGGGCAGATTTGGAGGAAGAGTTACAGCAAGTACTTGCGACAATGATGCAGGCTGCTTCTTCCACAGGACCTGGCCTCCAGAGGGCTTCTGGGCCTGCGCACCAGCATGCATCTGGAATCTGCAGGTTTCATGTAATACATCCAGCCCAACATGCCTGCCTCCCCAAGCCTTCAATTCCCTCTTCCACATCACAACCCCTCTAACTGTACTACTGAGTCCAGATTCCAGTGAGTCAACCAGGTAAACTGTCAGAGCCACCCTCCACTGCACACACTAATACTCAAACCCAGAATCTCTAGTCAGGGCATCCACAGCAATGAATTCAACCCAACCCAGTGTGATACTCTGCCCTCTTGGGTCAAAAACTCTTGTAATAAACCCACACACACGTTTCCCACATTTCTGCTGATATACATTAGCAAAGCGTGGCAATTCTTTTGCATTTTCCCTCATAGGTCCTACTGAGTCCCAGTCACCAAGGAATGGACTGAGATTTGACCCTTAAAGTCTAGTGACAAGAGAAGGTGGTTATGGTGAATCTTAAGGAAAACAGGCATCCCCTTTGAGAGCATCTGCCTCCACTGAGGTTATTACCCGGTTTTTAAGCAGGGGAAGAACAGCCTCCTCAGACACTGGAAGGAAAACTCCCACCACCCATACCGGATGCTCACAGCCACTTGGGAGTTTCAGACCATCAGTTTCATCTGGGTCCCTCAGATGTCCCCATCCCACGTTTCAGGACCCCCTTATTTCCCAATTAATGCCCTAATTTCCACATGAGCAATCTGTCAAGATGTGAATTCAACTGTGGTTATAATTCAGCAACCAGCACAATTAAATTTTTTATTTGATTTTCAGCAATATCAGCCCTGGGGCTGCAAGAAATAAGAGCTTCTGTAAGGGACTGTCATGGAAGCTCTCTGGTTCTCACACCACATGAGAAGAGGGAGTTAATGGACCTGAGCTTGTTGTTTTCTCTGTGTAAGTACTCAAGAGCCCTCCAAAGAATCCACCGTGCCCCACAGTCCTTATACCCATCATTACTGCCCTAACAGTCAAGGGCAGTATCACTCAGGCTCCCAAGGGATGTGCCTGAGTGGCGCTTTATCTCAATCCACCACACATAATATCTCCATTAATTATATGGCCAAATACACGCCTTGGGTTACCAGCATTCCACTTCCTATTAGCAAGAGCTCACGCTCAAGCCGAAAGACATGAGGAAACTAATCCACAAATCTCATATTTACAGGTCAATCTCCTGTTCTCTCTCCTGAAACCAATTCTATACTGGTTTGGGTCCAACTCAGAAAAAGAAATCACACAGTAATTTTAACAGGGAACATTTCAAATGAAGAATTATTCAATAGTAACAGGGGACTGAACCAACTAGTTAATGTAAGAACAGGAGCTATAAGAAGCGGCACAACCCACAGAACTGAGATTGAGCCTCAAAGCGTCCACCACCCACCACTAAGATACAGTCCCCAAGGAAGAGCCTCTCAGGGCCTTGGCAAAAGTCCACAGAGAGCCCCCAGGACTGAGGGAGAGCCCTAAAGAAAGAGCCCCCCAAAACCATGGCTGATACAGAGCCCCGGGGGAGCACCCTGATCTCAGGGCTAATACGGAGCAGAGAGTCCCCCCAAAAACAAACCTCCCACCAGGCTGAGACAGAACCCTAAGTGGTGAGAGAGCCCCGGCCCAAAGAAGACCTCCCACCCAGAGCTGAGACAGAGGCCCCAAGGAAGAGCCCCCTCCTAAACCTGAAGTTGAACCCCCAGAAAAAGCCCCTGGGCAGAGCCCCCCAAAGCAGTGCCCACACACACCCCCAGCGCGGGCACCCGGACCTCACCAAGGGGCACGCCTGTGGCTCGGGCAGAAAGCTGGTCCGTGCCGCACACCCACGGAACTTGCTAGAAATCCAGCCTGGGGGACTCACCGCAGCCCACCCTGAGGAATGGCACACGGGATGGTCCCAGGAGGCGTCTCACCAGAGTCACCCCGCTACAAAACCGCCCTTAAACGGGTGCGGGGTGCCAGCTGCCACACCACGGCCGCGAAGACCCGGCGGGAGACATCACGCACGCGCACGGGAGACACTGCACGTGCTCAGGGGCCCGCGCGCGCGTGAAGCCAGGGGGCGGGGCGAGGCCAGGCGGGGCTAGCGGCCGTGCGCCTCTCCGGCGCCCCCTACCAGCTGAGGCTGAGCTTGCTGTGTGACCGGGGTTGGGGGAGATTTAAAGGGCCCGGCTTCCCTTTCAGTCCGCAGGCAAGAAGGGTGAGTTTAGAACTACAGGGCAGTGGCGAATAGCCTGCAAGCGGTGAACTGCCACCAGCAATGAAAAAGACGGAACTACTAACACAGGGTTTACCCTTCTGGGCATCACGTGGGGTGGAGGAAGCCAGATAGAAAACGGAACATTCTGTATGCTCCTGTCTATATCAAGCTCAAATACAGGCAAGCTAATCTACAATGTCAGAAATCTGAAAAACAGGATAGAGAGAGACATCTCACTGAAAAGGGATACAGTGGAACTTCCTGGGGTAATGAAAATATTCGCTGGTGTGACTGGGGCAGTGGTAACACAGCCATCTACGTTTGTGAAAAACCTTCAAATGGAACAGTCAGTATCTGTGATATAACTGAAGAGAAATGCAACTCAAGTTTTTAAAATTCACTTCAGTTCAGTCGCTCAGTCGGGTCCGGCTCTTTGCAAGTAGCCCCCGCCCCCATCTTTGGCTTCAAATTCCGCCACTGTGTACTGCCTGCAGGCGGTAGGTAAACAGGTGTTTGCGTAAATAAATGTGCGCTCCAGTGCTCTTGCCTGGAGAATCCCAGGGACGGAGGAGCCTGGTGGGCTGCTGTCTATGGGGTCACACAGAGTCGGGCACGACTGAAGCGACTCAGCAGCAGCACGGATCTTTTTTCCTGTTCTCATATCTAATCTGACAGTCCCCCCAAATGATTAAGCTACTGGTCTGCCTTTCTGGGCTCCCATACCCCTAGCTCTTAGCTCAGTCATAGCTTGTATTGTACCGATGTTCACTGCAGAAGGGCAAGATGGACTCGCAGAGGGGCCAGCATGCTGCGAGGGCTCCGTGCGTCTCTGTTTCCAACAGATGCCTCGCAGCCTGCGCGGTCGTTCCTCCCGGCAACCCCATCTTACAGATGAGGAAACTGAGATAGAGTTTGTCCGCACTCTTAACCACTTTGTCTTGAGTCAGACTGTCGGAAGTTCATATCCCAGCTCCCCCCACTTGCCAACTGTGAGTCGTGGGCAAGACAGCTGATTACTCTGAGTCTTATCCTTCTCTTCTCTGAAGGGGGGATGATCTTGGCCCCTTAGGTTGTCATAAGGTGCGAGCGGTTTATCCACATAGACCATCTCGCGCAGTGTGCATTTGTGGACACGTGTTCACCAGGAAGAAACAATTCATTTCATCGAGTCTAAGACCCACATGCTTTCACGTATTCAAAAGCAGACTGTCTTGCAGTCCATGGCCTCTCAGAATCTCCTTGAACAATGGCTGTGGTGACACGGTTGTCACAGCGTGTGCAGGAGGAAACCCGATCAAAACCGTTCATATTGCCGTCACTTCCACGTCTACGTAAGGACCAAACAGCGCTTTCCATAGGGATTAAAAAATGCAGTGAGCCGAGAAAGCATCCCGTCATCCTTCCGCTGGCAGCCACTTTTCTTTCTCGGTCGTACATAAATTAATGGTGTATCTTACGGCTGATGGTTTCTTGAAAGGCAGTACAGTGTTATCATCACAGGCCTGTCTGTCTTCCCCCAGAAGATGATGAGATTATTGTTCCGTATTCTTCTTGCTTCCCTATTCGGAAGTTAGACATCTATGCCTTGGACATCTTTGACACAGTTAGACATCTGTGACGTTGCAGTGCCTCCCACTAATTAGAAAAGGAAAATTTCCCCGCCCCGTCAATGCAGAGCTCGGCCATGTAAGGCCCTAGAATTTGAGCAGCAGGTCGGTGCACCAATTTCAGCATGAAGCCTTAGAGGATGTTGAATATTTCTGCCCAGTCATGGAAGCAGAACTAAGTAGTGACTATTAGAAGGAGATGGAGACAAGGGAACCCATACTGGACCCAACCTGCAGCCCAAAGCAGAGCCATTCCAGCCAACCCAACCACTGTGAGCAAGAGGAATAATTGCTTGCAGTTATAAGCCACTGAGATTTGGGGCACTATTTGTTACACAGCATGAACATAGCAGCAATAGCTAATATACCCTCTAAACTATGAGTGCTTTGAGGGCAAGGCTTATAGTCCATTTACCTCAGTATCTGCAGTATTCAAACTGGTACTTGGACAGAGTGGGTGTAGAGGGTATTCAGAGAGGTATCAGAGGTGGGAAAAGGCCAGGTTTGGAGTTAAACAGATCTAGGCTCAAGTCTCAGCTCTGCGACTGAGGATATGGGTGGCCTTGGCAGAGTGATCTAGAGCTTCTAAGTCTCAGCTTCCTCATCGGCAACATGGGGCCTCACACCCCAGGTGCAACGAGAAGGGAAGGTGGGGTGCACAAGGGTTTCACTCAGTGCCTTGTACCAGCAGGCTCTCCAGATGCACACCAGTTCCCTTTGTGATCGAGTACATAACTGAGACCCTTGTAACCCATTTCTACATTCTGGAACCTTCCAGAACACTCTCTCAGATGTTCCTGGTCCATGGCAGGCAGGATATGGCTAGGAGGAGACATCCCTGAGATGGACGGTCTGGCAGAAGCCAGGAGAGACAGTTGCCAAGCTGATCCCAGCAGTCCCCCAGGGACCCTTTCCGCTAATTCTATTTCCAGCCTACCTGATACCCAGCTGCCCATGGTAATGCCAGACTCAAACCTGGCAGATTGTGTGTTCCCCCAGAACTGTCTTCTCCAGTTTTTCCCTGTGGAAACGCAAAGGCAGATACGCTGGGGGTGAGAAGGTGGCCCATCCGGCCCAGGCAGGGGGCAAAGGCGGGTCAGCTCTCCTGGAAGTAGGTCAACCAGCCCGAGGGGCTATGCACGCAGGTGGCCTCTGGACCAGGGCGTCCCAGGGAACCCGCCAGAGGCTCCTCCCTGTAAGAGTGCTCAGCAAGGAGGCCTGGACTCCAGGCCTGAGTCTGGTACAGCCTGCTGTGTGACCTGAGGCAGGCTCCTTAACCTCTCTGTGCCTCCATCACGCTTGTCTCTACAATGAGTAATATCTAGGAATCTTCAAGTTCAGGTTACAGCCCCATCTAAGAAGCTGGGCGAAGCCATGGACAGCCTCCCGAGAACAATGCATCTCACTTCAGTGGTCCAGGACCCGGGAGCAGACGACGCACGGGAGCCATCTGGTGGGCGCTGAGAACCCTGGGCTCCCGGGAATGTTGGAACTGGAGGCCCAGGGGCTGACCTCCCACTCAGACCCTCCTTGAAAGCTCTCTACCAAGAAGCCTTATGAGGGCCAGGGAAACAAACCCCAGTGGGCCTTCCTCCTGGGCTTCTTTCTCTGTCACCTCAGAGATGCCCTAGTTCCTGGCCTCCTCCATTCCTGCTCATTAACTGTCTCTGTTGCCATGGTTTTTCTGAGCCTTCTACAGACAGCAGGCCCAGAAACAAGCAGTGAACCAGATCATCAGCCACTCTTGGGCTGAAGGGTCTTCAGAGGTGACCTACACACACACACACGCACACGCACACACACGCGCACACACGTGCACACAGACGCACACGTGCACATGCGCACACACAGATGCACACATATGTGCACGCATACACGTGTGCATGTGTACATGTACATACACGTACACACGTGCTTGCATGTGTTTGCACCTGTGTACATCCACGTATGCCATTACACATATGCACACACATGTATACATGTGCGCACACACATGCACCCAGGCCCTATTCCTGTGCTCAGCCCTACACCCCCCTGCACATACCCCGGCTGCTCTCCCTCCCAGAGGCCCAGGGACCACCGCCACCACCGTCACATCTGCCACTCACCCCCCACACTCCCTAGTCCCACCATTTCCTTTCTGCCAAAGCCTTTGGTGCTCGCCAAGGTCATGAAGCCTCAGGGGACACAAATGGTGAATACTGGGCATCCGGGAGCCACAGGATCGCCAACCCTGTCACCCCCTTGCCATGTGACCTCGGAGTTGTCAATGATCTGCTTTATGCTCTCGCCGATTTACGTTTCACACAGCCTTCAGCACGCATCATACCATGCAAAGTGCTTACCTGAATTTCATCCTCACAACCAGCCTGCAAGGCACATAGCCTTATCCTCATGTGTTATTTACCCGCTGCTGTGTACCAGTTACTCCACAACTTTGCAGTGTAAAATGACAAACACTGAGTATCTCCTGCATCTTCAGAGGGTCAGGAATCCGAGTGGCTTAGCTGGATGGCTCTGGGTCTCCGATGAGGCTGCAGGCAGGCTGTCAGCCAGGGCTGCTGTCCCATTACAAAGTCCAATGGGGGTCAGGGAATCCACTTCCAGGCTCATCCATACGGCCATTGGGAGGTCTCAGCTCCTCACCACGTGGGCCTCTTCATATGTTGCCTGAGCGGTCTCAGGACAAGGCAGTTGGCTTCCCCTAGAGCGAGTGGGAGGGAGAGACAGAAACGCAAGATAAGAGTCTCAGCATCTTTAATAACCTAGTCTCCTAACCTTGGAAATGGATACCATCCCTTTTGACGTGTTCTGTTGGTCACACAGACCAAACCTGGTACAATGTGGAAGGATA
Organism: Cephalophus harveyi; assembly: GCA_006410635.1. Lineage (NCBI taxonomy): Eukaryota > Metazoa > Chordata > Mammalia > Artiodactyla > Bovidae > Cephalophus > Cephalophus harveyi. Next base: position 296,843 of record SJYT01028164.1, read on the forward strand.
CTGCTAAAGGGTATAAATAGCAGAAGGTGGGGTTCATTGGAGGCCATCTTGGAACCTGGCTATCACACCCCATTTTGCAGATGGAAAAACTGAGACTTGGAGAGATTAAATGACTTGCCCAGGGTAACACAACCAGCATGTGATGAAGTAGAGATCTGAATGCAAGACTGTCCACCTCTAGTATCTACACCCTTGACTGTGTATCTTCCCCTCTATCCGACCTCGGTGTCCCCACACATCAGCGACGTTAGCGGAAGACGTTAAACCGGACAGTCTCTAAGGTCGTGACCCTCCTGCTGTGAAAGTTCAAAGGCTTGGTTAACGAGGAACAGAGTGAGACCTGAACCTCAGTCTCCTGATTTCTAACCATCAGGCTCTTGTCTGCTTCAGTGTACAGCCCTCAACCCCAGGGAGCTTCCCTTCTGTGTAAAATTGGCTGGGAGCAGTCTCAAACCAGCTCCGGGTCTCAACTGAGTCCTCTGGAGAAGGGGAGCGAGAGAAGGCACAGACAACAAGCTCCAGGGACGGCGCCAACCACGAGGTCACGATGACGATGGTGATGAAGACGACGCTGATGCTGGCCGTGACGGTGACGAGGAAGCAGTGATAGTGGCGGCCGTGATGATATGAGGTGATAAGCAGTACCCACCTCGAGCGCTCCCTGCGATGCTAGGAACTCACGTTTCTTTTCATCTTCACAACCTTTGTCGTTCAAAATGCGGCCCACGGGCCAGCAGCAAGAGCAGCACTTGAACGCTTACTAGAAATTCAGAGGTTGCCTTGCTCGCCCGCTCCAGGGGGTCAGTGTGCACGGCTGAAGTTGAGGAGTGCTTGAACTTCTCAGATTTAAAGCTGACACAACCATCCAGAAGGGGACATACCACTCTTGTCCCTACTTTGCAGGTAAGAAAACTGAGACATGGAAAATCTCCCAGCCAACAAGCGGTGGTTAGCCACTCAGTCGTGTCCGACTGTTTGCAGCCACATGGACTGCAGCCCGCCAGGCTCCTCTGTCCGTGGAGATTCTCCAGGCAAGAGTACTGGAGTGGGTTGCCATGCCCTCCTCCAGGGGATCTTCCCGACCCAGGGATAGAACCCGGGTCTCCCACATTGCAAGAGGATTCTTTACCATCTGAGCCGCCGGGGAAGCCCAACAAAGGGTGGAGCCAGAATATAGGTCTTGATCCTCAGCCCAGACCTCTCCCACTTCGACCCCAGGACCAAAAACTGTGTCTGCCCCGGGCGAGCTCAGGTTAGGTTACCCAGAGGGAGCCCAGCCCTGAAAGTCTCAGGACCGGTCCCGGCGCCTCCTCCATCGCTCTGCCTCTTGCTGGCTCCGAGCCCCTCCACCTGGCAGGGCCGCCAGCAGGTAGACGAGAGGCGAGGAGGCCCGCCTGCTCAACAGTGACCTTGTTCCAAATCACTCCGGGGGGAAGGACATTCAGAATCAAGAAAGAGCACTCAGCACAAGAGCGCACAAACATTTCTGAACGAGGAGGGGGGACTAGGTCTTTGAAATAACATTAATCATGATAATGCTTTTGCTGGTTCCTTCCCCTGGTGTTTGCGGGGTGTTCTTTCCCAGGGCAGGTTTAACCCTTGCCAGCCTGGATTCTAGGAGAGCCCAGCACTCCATCCGCTCCCCACCTTGGCCAAGAAACTCACCTGCACCTTGAAGCCCAGCACGCTCTTCTTTTCTCGCCTCTCACCAGCCTTCCTAGGACCAGGGGTCCCTCCGAGGCAAGGTCAGCATTCAAGGGCCAGGCAGGTGAAGAAATGAAGGAAGGGGGCTGTGATTAGGACTTGAGTGTCCGGCTCATCCTGGGTTTTGCCTCGTTTTAAACCTGAAAGACTCGAGTCCCAGGAACCCCTCAGTCCAAAGCAAACCACGAAGGGTTGCTGCTGCTGTTTAGTCGCTCAGTCGTGTCCGAATCTTTGTGACCCCGTGGGCTGTAGCCCACCAGGCTCCTCTGTCCATGGGATTCTCCAGGCAAGAATACTGGAGTGGGCCGCCATTTCCTCCTCCAGGGGATCTTCCCAACTCAGGGATCAAACCCGCATCTCCTACACTGCAGGTGGATTCCTTACCACTCCAGCTAGGAACCCCGGCCACAAAGCGCCGTCACCCTAGCTGGGGCTGTTGTGAATAGGAAAAGACAATCCTGTCCGAGGAGGCAGCTGCTGTCCATCCTGGGCTGATGTTCCACCACGGTCGTTTGGACTGAATTGTGTCCCCTGCGTTGAAGCACTAACCCCTAATATGACTATGTTTGGAAATAGGGCCTTTAAGGAGGTAACTAAGACTGAACAAAGTCTTCAGAGTGAGTCCTAATCCTACTGGACGTGTGATTGCAAGGACGCACCAGAGATGCCCGTGTACAGAGGAAAGGCCACATGAGGAAACAGCAGGGAGCCAGCTGTCTGCAAGAGAAACCAGCCCTGCCAGCGCCCTGACCTGGGACTTCCAGCCTCCAGAACTGTGAGGAAATGGGTTGTGTAAGCCACCCAGTCCATGGAATTTGGTTTTGGCAGCCCAAAGCAGGCTAATCGGAGAAGGCGATGGCACCCCACGCCAGCACTCTTACCGGGAAAATCCCATGGATGGAGGAGCCTGGTGGGCTGCAGTCCATGGGGTCACGAAAAGTCAGACACGACTGAGCGACTTCCCTTTCACTTTTCACTTTCATGCATTGAAAAAGGAAATGGCAACCCACTCCAGTGCTCTTGCCTGGAGAATCCCAGGGATGGGGGAGCCTGGTGGGCTGCCGTCTATGGGGTCGCACAGAGTCGGACACGACTGAAGCAACTTAGCACCAGCAGCAGCAAGCAGGCTAATACCTCTGGGGGAAGAAATCACAATAAGAAAAGGCAATATTGACACAGCCCTCACTGCGTTCCAGGCATTATTCTAAATCTTGACATACACTCACTTATCTAGTCCTCACAGTGACCCTATAAAGTAAGTGCTCTCATCATCCCCATTTTACAGATAAGGAAACTGAGGCACCGAGTGTGAGTAACTCCCAAAGATTCACAGCTAGAAAAGGTTGGCAGTGGGATCTGAACTCCTTTTGACTCAGGGCAAAGCTTGGGGTGAGTGCTCTCATCATCCCCATTTTACAGATAAGGAAACTGAGGCACCGAGTGTGAGTAACTTCGCCCAGAGACTCACAGCTAGAAAAGGTCAGCACTAGAACTTGAACTCCTGACTCAGGGCAAAGCTTGGCTCTTTACCACTAACTTACTCCAGGAGTAGGAGGCTGGGTTGCCCTACCGTTCATTTTTCCAAGGGAAATTGAAAAATTGCCTGATTCGTAAATGCTGGTTGTTAATTAAGAAAAAGCAGTATTTATGGACAGAACAAAAGAAACCTGTGTCTCTCAGCTGCCAGCTTTTACTTGCTGTTCCTTGGGACTCTCAACAAGGCAGAATTCAGATTTCACCCACTGCCACCGCCCACACAGTTACCTCTGCTTCCCAGCGTGAGCGTGAGTCTCCCAGCTCTGGAGCTGACACACTTAAACCGGAGAGCACTGGAGTCCGGTGGGAATTTAGAGACTATGGCGACGAGGCCCTCATCTCACAAATGAGGCTCCGCACCACCGAGGCACGCAGCGGGTGACGCGGGGTCAGCGAGCACTGCTCACCAGGTGCCCGTCTCATCCAGCCCCGAGAGCCCTCCCGAGCAGCCTCTCTTCACTGCCTGTTTCCTACTCCTCACATTTGGCTTTCTGCCCATTCGTCTGTCTGTCCGCCCGTCCATTCATCCATCTCTCCCTCCGTCCGTCCACCTCTCCGTCCGTCCATCCGCTGCTCATCCATCCACGCTGCCAGCCAGTCAGCCTTGTGCGAGGCTTGCCCCAGGTGTGAGCATCCTGAAGTCGCAGGCTTGGCTTTGCCTTGCGTGTTTCCAGCTGTTATGCAACACAGCGTTTAGCACATGCTCCTCCAGCTTAACCCCTACCTGGCTGCAATCCTTGGACGAGGCGCTTCACCTCTCCAAGTCTCGGTTTCTCCATCTATGAAAACGGGGCCCTGACAGGACCTGCTCTGCAGAGCCATGCAGAGAAGAAGGCGACGTGGGCGCGGGGCAAGTGTGCAGCAACCTGGCCGTGATCATCGGCTGTCCCGCGGAGCGGGAGCCCGCGTTCCTCAGGGCCCTTCCAGCTCCGCGCTGCTGGTCTGTGCTCTCCGAGGATGCCACAGAGCAGGTGGGGAGCCTTGCTGCAGGAGAAGGAGTCGGGGGCAGCGAACTGCAGTGAGTGGAGGAGGAGCACAGGCCAGGGCCGCAGAAGGCTGACTGGAGAGCTGACGCTGCAGAAGACAAAGAGGGACGGACGGCAGCCCGGTCGCAAGGGATGCAAGACTGGTCAGAAGTGCAGATGCCTGGAGGGGAACAGAGGAGCCAGCCTCAGACCGCCCCCCCGGAACCGCCCGTGTTTTGGAGCGGGACCCACCCCGCCTGCTCCCCGCCTGGTGCGGCCTCCAGAACCACGTGAGGCTGCACCAGTTTCCCCATTATCAACTTCCGAGAAAAATCGACTCTGATAGCTGAACTTCTGTTCCATTGTTGTTATTGTTTTTTAATTATACTTCTTTTATTTTTTGTAGCTCAGGAGCCAAATTGGATCCAACCAACCTGAAATTCATTTGTGGCATAACACGGTGATGGAGAACACTGGGCCATCTGCTCTCGGGCTGCTGGGAACGGAGGCACAAAGCCAGGTCTCGGGCCAGAGGCCAGAGGGGCCGTGGGGTCCTGGGGATCACCTCTCAGCTCCTCTGCCTCTCCCCTTCCCTGGCACACAGGCATCTTCCCACAGCTGCTCATCAGCACCCACTAGGCCCCAGGCCCCGGCTGGGCATCAGAGACACTGCTGCGAACTAGGCAGTCGAGGTTCTTGGCTTAGGAGTCCGAGTCCAACTTAGTCATCAAGACTTAGATTCTAGAGGGAAAAAGCTAAGTGGCCGCTCCTAGCTGCTTTCTCCAGACCTTCTATCAGCTTGAGATTTAGTACAAGATTATATTGATGTCCTTGATTACATTTTATCAAAAGAATAAAAGATGGCTCCCGTAGCCTTCACCGGGGCAGGCACTTGGCACGGATCATCTCATGTGGTTGTTAGGGTGTTACTAGCACACCCATTTCACGGATGGAAAACTGAGGTGCAGAGAGGGAGGAAGCACGGAAGGCTTGCTTCCAGTGAGGAGGTGGCAAAGGCAGGCCATAAACCCGGGTCTCAGAGACCCTGTTCTTATAACCATCAGGATGCTCTGCCTCTCCGGGAAAACCACGGCACACCCCCATGCTCCCAGATCAGACCCGCGTGATCCCAGAACACCCGTGGCTGGAAATGAGTGGTTGAGAGCCAAGATGCGGGGACACCAAGGGGGGTGGTGGGCGTGAGCCCACGAGGGAGCGGTGCCCCGCCTTGCCCAGCCCCTACCTGGCCCGGGGGCAGCCTCTCCTCCTCCCTTCCTCTCCGTCCTGTCACTGATGGGGAAAGACACTTTCTCCTCCATGGAACCGAGACTGCAGGAAAGCCGATGTCTGGGACCTTCGGCTCCCGTTTCAGGGCACAGAGGGCATTAAGAACCCGAGAGGGGCATCAGGCTCCCCCCGCCCCAATCCCCAGGGAGCCTGGGCGTCCTGGGGGCAGTGGGAGCTTTCTTCTGAGACTGGATTTCTCGCTGCCTCTTTGTGCCCCCTTTCCATGGATTCCGCGCATCTTTGCTCAGGGCAAAGGGTAGGTGGGGGTAAGAAGCACCCAGCCCCTGTGTTCCTGGGGTTTGCTGAAACGGGCATTCCCGCTCGTCTGGCAGTGAGCAGGCCACCCCTCCCAGTGCCCCAAGCTGGGAGAGCCCCTCAGGGCAGCCAAGCCCCGTGTGACTCAGGGCTCCCCGTCCTGCTGCCAAGAACTCCCCCATCAGCCATCAGCGGTGTGCCAGGGTGCCCACCCCTGCTGGGTTCAGCACGTTCTTCCCAAGGACACCAGGCTCCCGGCGGCCCGGCTCCCTCCCCTTCCCCCCTCAGCTGGCATGCAGGGGCATCCCAGGGGCACCAGGCCGCTCCCTGGGAGGGAGGTTCCCAGGAAGGAAAGGCCACCTGGTTCATTTCCTATCACCCTGAGCTTCATTTCCCAGCCGCCATTTCCCATTTTCTTTTCAGATAGAGTCAACTTGGGATTCGAAATATAACAGCCTCTGTAAATATGGTCTGTACAAGATGACCTTTAAAAGGAATATGGTGTTAGGACAAAAATATATACAGACATTAAACTGTGAACAGCCGGTGTCTTTGAGAAGGGGGAGGGTTGCCAATGACTTTCACCTTCTACATTAATTTTTTACTATAAGCAAACATTACTTTTCTAATCAGGAAAATGAAATAAAGCAGTCTCAAAAACACAAGCCAGAAACTCCTGGTTCAGTCTTAGTCTGACAATCAAATCTAGAACAGGAGTCAGTAAATTAAGGCAGGGGCGCCAATCCAAACTGCCACATGTTTTTATAAATAAAGTTTTATTGGAACACAGCCACACCTATTCATTTACATATTGTCTACAGGCTCTTTGGTCACCTAATGCAAAGAGCTGACTCCTTGGAAAAGACCCTGATGCTGGGAGGTACTGGGGGCGGGAAGAGAAGGGGACGACAGAGGATGAGATGGTTGGATGTCATCACCGACTCGATGGACGTGAGTCTGAGTGAACTCCGGGAGTTGGTGATGGACGGGGAAGTCTGGCGTGCTGCAGTTCATGGGGTCACAAAGAGTCGGACACGACTGAGCGACTGAACAATAACAGGGCCCCTTTAGCCCTACAACCATAGGGTTGAGTAATTTTTACAGAAATTGTGTGGCCCGCCAAAAGGAAAATATTTACTATTTGGCCCTTAGAGAAAAAGTTGACCAAACTCTGGTCAGTTCAGTTCAGTTCAGTCACTCAGTCGTGTCCGACTCTTTGCGACCCCATGAATCGCAGCACACCAGGCCTCCCTGTTCATCACCATCTCTCGGAGTTCACTCAGACTCACATCCATTGAGTCAGTGATGCCATCCAGCCATCTCATCCTCGGTCGTCCCCTTCTTCTCCTGCCCCCAATCCCTCCCAGCATCAGAGTCTTTTCCAATGAGTCAACTCTTCGCATGAGGTGGCCAAAGTACTGGAGTTTCAGCTTCAGCATCATTCCTTCCAAAGAAATCCCAGGGTTGATCTCCTTCAGAATGGACTGGTTGGATCTCCTTGCAGTCCAAGGGACTCTCAAGAGTCTTCTCCAACACCACAGTTCAAAAGCATCAATTCTTCAGCACTCAGCCTTCTTCACAGTCTGAAGAACATAAATTTGTGAAGAAAATATTAGTCTGTGCCCAGTGTCAAGGCAAGATTACCAACACTCATGGGCTCGGTAACCTGGGTGTTACAGAATCCTGTGTCATTTGGGATTCAGAGGCCACCCAGCCCATCCCTAGTGTCCGTCCCACATAGATGAGGGTCTCCTCTGCTCTGACCCATCATCCAAGGAGAGCAATGCCACAGCTACCCTCTGACAGGGGAAGTCCTTCCTTAAGTCTAACTGAAGTCCAGCTCCCCCAGTCCTGCCTTGGGGCTCAGACCCTTGGCCCAACCCCATCACTTCGTTGAGTCTCCCATTGTTACTGACCAAGGCTTGGATCCTCCTCAATGCCCCACCAAAAAACAAGATCTCAACCATGAGAAGGGAGGATGGCATCACCCCACTTGCGCTTCCGGCCTCCAGGACCTGGCAGTGTACGCAGGCAGGGCTGGCCGATAGGGCCGGCCACACCAGCATCAGGAGGGAACTGGTGGCTTTGAAAGCAACTGTTACTTCTGGAAGAACGATTACCTTTGCAGCGCATAGACACCCATCGAGACCCATTCCGCAGAGGTAAATGAAAGTACCGGAGCATCTGGGCTGATTTATCTCAGCCAGAGGGAGCCGGAGAAATTCATTTCCCCCTCTAAACGATCTGCTCCTGGTCCTAAATATTCAGTAATTTCCTCGCTGGGAAATTATTTCCTCCACTTCCCCGTGGCAGACGGTTTTCATTCTTACGCCTGACGTCATCGAGGTATTAAGGGGCACACTTTACAGCAGGCTCTGGGCTGCAACCCCTAACCCAGCTCAGGCAGACCTAGCAGCACGTCAGGACCACAGAGGCCTTCGGAGCAGCGTCAGGGCAACCCTGACCCGTTCCTGAGCCAGGCCTGCGGGGACAGTCCCGGCCCAGGCCACCCAGCCCCCAGCAGACGGGCTGAAGGGGAGATCCGCCGTCCAGACTTGGGATCTGGTCAGAGCTCAGAGCTCAGAGCCCCTGCACTGTCTGTCTTCCCCACTCGGGGGTGATTTTGACGGCAGAGATGTCTCGCATTAATTTATCTGTCCCCTCTGTATCCCTGTGTGTCTGTGACGTAGAAGGTGGTCACTATTTGTTGAATGGGTGAGCGGATGGATGAATGAACAAGTGAACAAGGAAAGAACGGAAGGGTCGACGGCTGGCACTTTGCACATCACTCACTTGACTCCTTCGGGTAAAGACTGCGATTTATTTCTCACTCTGTCTCAGCGCCTGAAACATCACAGGTGGCCCATAAATGTTCATTGAATTCACGTCTCAGAGAATGAATCAGGGTCGCTTCCCTAACTAATCTTGAGGGCTGGGCTTCCTGATCCAACCAAGATCGGAAGCCCCTCGATGGGGACTCTGACCGCTGAGTAACCGCTAGCTGCTCCAGGTCCATGAGGAGGGAGAGAGGCAGAATGCTGGAGTCTGCTCTGCCGGCCGGCCAGGGAGGGAATTTGCGTCCGTCGGCAGAGGAAGGAAATCCAGTCAGGTTTCCCCAGGGGACTCGTGGAGCTTCAGGCTTAGAACACGTGCATCAGGAGGAAACGGATGTGGCCAGAGAAGAGGGACCCAATCACGAGAGATGCTTCCAGAAGCCCCAGGGTGGTCAGGGGTCTGAGTGTGCCTGGAAGGATGGAAATGGGCCAACAAAGGGGAAATGGAGAGAGACAAACAGAAAGAAGCGGGCGAAAAACAGAAGGTTGAGACAGAGAGAGGAGAAGAGAGGGGGACAGAACCGAAGAAGGAAGAGAAGAGGCCAAAGACGAGCGAGAGGGGGGCTTCAGACCCACCCACGTGGGCACGCCGCAGGGGCAGACCTGCCGCCCCCTCCCCTGGGGGCAGGGGCATGGACTGGATGGTGTCAAGAAGTCTGTCACGCGAAAGCTGAACCAAGGTCTGCCGACAGCAAATAGAACCCAGAAGACGGTTCGACTCCCTTCTCGGCCAGGTTTGGAAGAATCTACCCCGCGGGTGCAATGAGCCCTTCCTCCACGGCCCCGTAACCAGCCCTGACCTCACCGCCGGCCCCAGGCTCCGGGCGCCTTCATTTTGCCAGCCACGAGTGTGAGCAGAGGGATGCTCAGGTGCCAGGGCGCCTCGGGACCGCTTTTGGTGGCGTCACTGCTAGGAACTCAGACTCGAGCTTCGTGAGGGCAGGGACGTCTATTCGCTCACAGCCGTATGCCCCAGGGTCTACAGCAGTGCTCACGGAAGGTGCCAAATACGCGTCTGCTGAGTACGGGTGAGTGAACGAGCAGACCCCCTCACACACCGGCGCCAGGAGGACCGTCTCGGCAGCTCTAAGAAGGGGGTCCTGGGCTGCCTGGGCCTGGAGTCTGGGGTCCTCCTTCTGGGAGCTCAGCCCCAGGTCCTGCCCCAAAGCCCCCGTGCCCGTCTTCCCGCTCCCGTCTCCGAAGCTCTAACAGCAGGCAGCTGCTAGTTCTTCACCCCGCCCCCAGGCCTGCCGAGCCCAGGGCCTCCGCTCCTGACCACACCCTGGGATCACCTGGAGAACTTTTTGAATTATTAGCTCCATCCAAGATAAATTAAATCAATTTCTCAGAGTGGGACAACAGTTTAAAATCTTCACCAGTGATTGATTCCAAAATGCAGCCAGACACATATCCAGACAAAACTGTAGATCGAAAAGATACACGTACCCCTCTGTTCATAGCGGTGCTATTCACAGCAGCCAAGACACGAAGACAGCCTGAATGTCCACTGACAGAGGAACAGATGAAGACGCGGCACATAACAACGGAACACTGCTCAGCCACGAAAATGAATGAAGCAACGCTGTCGCAGCAACGTGGATGCAGCCAGAGATTTTCAGGCCAAGTGAAGTAAGAACAAGACGAATACTACACGATATCACTCGACGTGGAACCTAAAATATGAACCTATCTGTGAAACAGACTTTCAGACAGCCTTCTGGTTGCCAGGTACAGGGCCTGGGGAGACAGATGGAGGGGGAGGTAGGGATCAGCAGATGCAAACCATTATACATAACGTGGATAAATGGCAAGGCCCTACGGTACGGCTCAGGAAACTGTGCTCCACATCTTATGGTAAACGATAGTGGGAAAGAACATGAAAAAGAGTGTGTGTAGACATGTGTGTATAGATACGTGCATAACTGAGTCGCTTTCCTGTACAGCAGAAATTAACACAACATTGTCAATCAACTATACTTCAGTTTAAAAAAAATTAAAGTACTTTGAAGCCTAAGAAAAGCTATTCAGTTCAGTTCAGTTGCTTAGTCGTGTCCGACTCTTTGCAACCCCATGAAATGCAGCAGGCCAGGCCTCCCTGGCCATCACCAACTCCCGGAGTCCACCCAAACCCATCCAGCCATCTCATCCTCTGTCGTCCCCTTCTCCTCCTGCCCTCAATCTTTCCCAGCATCAGGGTCTTTTCCAATGAGTCAGCTCTTCACATCAGGTGGACAAAGTATTGGAGTTTCAGCTTCAGCATCAGTCCTTCCAGTGAACACCAAGAACTGATCTCCTTTAGGATGGGCGGGTTGGATCTCCTTGCAGTCTAACAGACTCTCAAGAGTCTTCTCCAACACCACAGTTCAAAAGCATCAATTCTTCAGCACTCAGCTTTCTTCACAGTCCAACTCTCACATCCATACATGGCCAATGGAAAAACCATAGCCTTGAGTATCTGGACCTTTGTTGACAAAGTAATGTCTCTGCTTTTTAATATGCTGTCTAGGTTGGTAATAACCTTCTTTCCAAGAAAAGCTATACTTCAGCAAAAAAGAAATTTTTAATAATAAGAAACACAAGCTGGAATCAAGATTGCCGACATACATGGCCAATGGAAAAACCATAGCCTTGAGTATCTGGACCTTTGTTGACAAAGTAATGTCTCTGCTTTTTAATATGCTGTCTAGGTTGGTAATAACCTTCTTTCCAAGAAAAGCTATACTTCAGCAAAAAAGAAATTTTTAATAATAAGAAACACAAGCTGGAATCAAGATTGCCGGGAGAAATATCAATAACTTCAGATATGCAGATGACACCACCCTTATGGCAGAAAGCGAAGAGGAACTAAAAAGCCTCTTGATGAAAGTGAAAGAGGAGAGTGAAAAAGTTGGCTTAAAGCTCAACATTCAGAAAACGAAGATCATGGCATCTGGTCCCATCACTTCATGGGAAATAGATGGGGAAACAGTGGAACTCTGATGCTGGGAGGGATTGGGGGCAGGAGGAGAAGGGGACGACCGAGGATGAGACGGCTGGATGGCATCACGGACTCGATGGGCGTGAGTCTGAGTGAACTCCGAGAGATGGTAATGAACAGGGAGGCCTGGCGTGCTGCGATTCATGGGGTCGCAAAGAGTCAGACACGACTGAGCGACTGAACTGAACTGAACTGAAATGAAATGCAGCCAGAGTTAACCCTCAATATGAGGGTTAGGAGAATATGTTGCCTCACCAATTTAGGGACAACGACTGTTTCCCTAGGCAACATAATCCTCCTAAAAGAAAACGAGGGAATGAGAGGGTAACAGGTAGGAAGGCTGCTGCTGCTAAGTCACTTCAGTCGTGTCCAACTCTGTGTGACCCCATAGACGGCACCATCCCCGTCCCTGGGATTCTCCAGGCAAGCACACTGGAGTGGGTTGCCATTTCCTTCTCCAATGCATGAAAGTGAAAAGTGAAAGTGAAGTTGCTCAGTCGAGTCTGACTGTTCACGACCTCATGGACTGGAGCCCACCAGGCTCCTCCATCCACGGGAGTTTCCAGGCAAGAGTGCTGGAGTGGGGTGCCATTGCCTTCTCCGGGTAGGAAGGCTAGGGGTCTCCAAATGGGGAAAACAGGCTGCAAGTGTCAGGCATCTTTTATCTCTCTCTCAAGCAACAGGAAGAAACAAACCACAAGTCAGGTTTTTGGCTTCCCTTGTGGTCCAGCTGGTAAAGGATCCCCTGCAATACAGCAGACCCTGGTTCGACTCCTGGGTTGGGAAGATCCCCTGGAGAAGGGAAAGGCTACCCACTCCAGCATTCTGGCCTGGAGAATTCCATGGACTGTATAGTCCTTAAGGTTGTAAGAGTCGGACAAGACTGGGTGACTTTAAATGTAAATGCAGAATGTAAGAGTTAAAAACTTAGTATCTAAGTTCTAGAACAGAAGCTTTCACAGTGTGGTCCCTGGGACCAGCAACATCAGTGTCATCTGGGAACCTATTGGAAATGTAAACGCTTGCACCCCAGACTTGCCCAATCTGCAGCTCTGAAGGGGGCCCAGCAGTGTGTGCTTCGAGAAGCCCTCCAGGTGACCAAGTGAGAGAGCCGTGCTCTAGAACAGGGGTCTCAGCCTCCAGGATCAGTGCCTGACGCTCAGCGGTGGAGCTGAGGTAATAGTAACAGAAGTTACGTGCACAGTAAACGTAACGTGCTAAGTCATCCCAAAACCACCCCCCACCACGCATGGAAATATTGTCTTCCACAAAACCAGTCCCTGGTGCCGGAAAGGTGGGAACCGCTGCTTGGAGTCCAGAAGCATTTCTCCAAAACTCCTCTGGGGAGAAAAATCCCTCACAGTGTCTCCATCAAGCCTGGATCTCCCGGGAAAGCCAGCTGGCCAGGGGCCTGAGTACAAGGAAGGATTGTTTCTGGGGCACCAACAGCTCCAGGAATCAATGCCCTGGGAGGATTGATTTCCCGGGATGGTCGTCCGGGACGTCCTGAGTAACTGCCTTCTTCGGTGATTAACACTCCTGCAATCACAATTCCCCAAGACTGTGGCTCCAGTGATCCTTAAATACCAGTGCTCCTGGGGCATTAACTTTCTGGGGTATCAGCAATCCAATATCAGGAGCTGGAGGCCAGCAGGAGGGAGCATCAATCTCCCGAGATGGAATTCCAATCCCCCTGAGTAGGCGGTCTGGCAGTGCCTGTTTATTTCCAGGCTGTTTCTCTCTGGGTCCTGCAGGAGGCCCTTCCTTCCCAACCCATCTGCCAAACAGGGCCTGTTCCCTGGCTTTTTCCTCCAGCCCCAGAGACTTGAAGGAGAGGGCAATGGGGATTCTGCAGGTTCCAAAAAATGCCTCCTCCTTTGTCCCCCAAGTTGTTGACGGGCTCCTAATGGGATGGAGGGGCGTTGAGTGGCTGCCTGGTGAAACTGCAAGACTCCTCCTCAGGCCAGCTCTTAACGACGCTCCGATCAGAATGTCGGTTTCTCTGGGGCATGCCCATTCTAGCTCTGCGTGGGGACGGGGAAGGTGAAGCCTCGGACTCTGGAACCGGAGCTCTGCAGGGCAAGGTTTGTCCCTGGCTGGACCCATCAGAAGAGGCAGAAGATGGATAGGCAAGAAGCAGAGAGCCTGCGGTCTGGAGATGGGTTACCCCCTGCCCACTGGGGAGGAGCCAGAGGTTTCAGCGGGAGCAAGGGCCCCCGGGGCCACCCCCTGAGTGCCGGTCCTAGGGGCTGGAGACTTCTGGCCCCGGCTGCACCCTAAGTGCTGTGTGACCCTGGAAGCTCTCTTCTCCAAGGTTCATGACCCCACCTTTCAAAGGACAGAGTGAGCCTGGATCGTTTCAGAGGCCCCTTCCAGGCTTCCAGTCTCATCCAATCCGTCCAGTCCAGCTGTCGGCCTTCATTCAGCAGAAGTAATATGACCATCTTAAAGATGGGACAACTGAGGCTCAAAGAGGTGACGTGACTTGCTCAAGGTCAGGTGAGGAGTCAAGGACAAAGGGGAGAGCCGAGCCCTGGCCCTGGCCTCTAAAAAAGGGCAGTCTCCCCTGGGGTGGGAGGCTCCTGAGGTTTAAATCTTAGCTCTCCCTTTACAGCTGTGTGACCCTGGACAAGTGCCCTCCCTTCTCTGACCCTCAGTTTTCTGATGACCTCTCAGAGGAGTCTCGCATGAAGATAAAACAGTGGCCATAAACACTTCTACAACCCTAACTTTGGGCCAGGCCCCATGCTAGGCGTTTACACAGGTGGATTCGTTTGTGTCTTGCCATGGCGTTCAGTTGCTAAGTCGTGTCTGACTCTTTGCGACCCCAGGGACCGGAACACGCCAGGCTTCCCTGTCCCTCACTATCTCCTGGCATTTGCTCAAACTCATGTCCATTGAGTCGATGATGCCATCCAACCATTCTCATCCTGTCGTCCCCTTCTCCTCCCGCCTCCAATCTTTCCCAGCAGCAGGGTCTTTTCCAGCGAGTGGGCTCTTCGCATCAGGTGGCCAGAGTATTGGAGCTTTAGCTTCAGCATCAGTCCTGCCAATGAATATTCAGGGTTGATTTCCTTTGGGAGGGACTGGTTGATCTCCTTGGTGTCCAGGGACTCTCAAGAGTCTTCTCCAGGCCCCCAATCTGAAAGCATCAATTCTTCAGCACTTAGTCTTCTTTATGGTCCAACCCTCACATTTGTACATGACTACTGGGAAAACTACAAGTTTTGACTATATAGACCATGAGGCACACGCTGCTGGTACAGTTCAGAGTTCACAGAGGGGAAGTGGGCTCAGCAAAATCAAATTCCTTCATCGAAAGACCCTGACTTTCTAGTGGCAGAATCGGGGTTCCACAAGATCCACGCATCGAGCCACCCAGACAAGCACTCGGGGTTGGACCCATGACGTGGTTTAGCTGTTTCTCTCCCTCCGACATCGTTTGCATCACTTGATTTTCTTCACAGTGACAAGGGTCTCCCCTCTGTGGCAAATGAACCAGCCAAAGTCAGCTGAGCAGGAGACACTTCTTGGGGCGGGAGGCGGGGCCGATGGGAAACATCAGCCTCGCTTCTCTGCAACCTGCAAGACAAGAGCCCTGGCGGTTCCACTGGCGAATAAGACCTTCTGTTTCATCACAACTGGGGGGACAGTGAGCCAGCAGCCACGAGGGCCCTGGGCGGAGACCTTCTCCTGTGCCACTCCTGTCCAGTGCCGGGCCTGGCGCAGGCTCCCATCTCTGCAGGCGCGAGCTCGCAGCCTGCCAGTGGCCCTTGCCCAGACTCACAACCTCCACCCCAACAAACCTGGATGGAGAGCCAGCCCTCCAGGGGGACGCGGCCACCGCCGGCATGGTGACAGAGGAACGCGCCCAGTCGCCCCTGGAGCCCATCCAGCCCTGAGACTTCAAATCAGACGCCCAGGGGAGCAGCTCTGCAGAGAAGCCCTGGGCTTCGGGGAAATCTCGGGCAGTGGTCAGGCACCCGCAGCCACAGCTGGGGACGGGGACCAGAAGCCACCAACGGGCGAGATCGCAGTCTAAGAAGGGAAATCTGAGCCCTGCCTGCAGATAGACAAAGAAAGTGTCCCCCGCCCCCGGCCAGAGTGTGCGGCAGCCCCAGAGCCGGCTGGGGCGAGATAAGGTTATTAATTCCCCAGTCCAGCCCTATTCGGTTGTTCCGTCCTTAATTGCAATCAAGCGGGCTGGAGGCTGTGGGAAGGACGGGAGGGGCCTGGAGCTGAGGCAGCGGGGACGCAGGAGGCAGCAGAGCGTCTCAGGGACACCCCCGACCCCTTGGGCGTGGCAGGAGGCTGCCTGGGTGTGGCCGCCCCAGCTGGGTTAGGTCCCCATTATGCATAGGAACCCAGCGCGTGTAGATGAAGGGGGCTCCAGTCCCAGCCCTGCCCCCCGGGCAAGCTCCCCGACCAGCCTGCGCCCCCTGTCTTCATCCGAACAGGGATCATAATAACCCACCTCAAACAGTTCTCTAGAGATCAAGTGAGACAATCGCTATGGAGCGGCGGGACTGCCCCGGTGCCGCGGTGGCAAAGAATCCGCCTGCCGACGCAGGAGACGCGGGTTTGATCCCTGGGTTGGGAAGGTCCCCTGGAGAAGGACATGGAAACCCACTCCAGCATGCTTGCCTGGGAAATTCCATGGACGGAGGAGCCTGGCAGGCGACAGTCTGCCATGGGGTTGCCAAGAGCCAGACACGACTGAGCGACTGAGCATGCCCACAGGCAGGGGACGCAGCCCTGCCGCGTGCCCAGGGTCAGTGAGGTAAGCCCGCAGCACTTCCGAGTCAGGAACAGCATGAAAGCGCTGTGTTTTAAATAACCACCTCCACAAAATGCTCATTTGATGGCTCTGGAGGGAGGCTGGTGCCTTAAGATAGAAATCGATCCAGCCCTCGGCCAGGCCAAGGAAGAAGATCAATCCTTGGGCACGTTAGGAGCGGGATTGATGGGGACCTGGGAGGTGATGAATGGAGGCCGTGGGGACCAGACCCTGACCCCAGTCCGGCCCCACAGGCTACTCCTTGCAGTGCGGCTCGGGGGGGCACCCACAGGACCCTCAGGCCTGAGCCGTGACTCTGGGGCCCTTTTCCAAAGGAGCAGCTGGGAGTTGAAGCCCCTGCACACACACAAACACACACACACACACACACACACTCTCTGAGTAGTGCCCACATCCCGGGGACAACTGCGAGTGGGGGTGGATGGCAGCTCGCAGGCTCCGTCCAGTCGCACTGCTGTTTACCCAGCACCCACCGCGCGGGCCCTGGAGCCAGGAACGTGAGTGGCAGCCCTGCCCTCTCGAGGGTTCAGGGCCCAGTCTCCAAGACAGATCAGCAGGAGGGAACCCGCGCTCTGGCGACGCGGACTCGAGAGCCCAGGAGCTGCGGAGCCCCAAGGAGGGCGCTCACCCAGGCTAGCAGGCAGGGAGGAGGCCAGCCCTCTGCTGAGCCCTAGAGGTGAGTGTTAGGGAGAGAGGGGAAAGGCTTGTGGTCGGGGCACAGCATGAGAAGGCGTCAGGGGCGTGTGGACGGGCAGAAACCATCCCGCGGGAGGCCAGGGAGAGGGGTCAAGGGATTCTCAGAGGTGCTGACTCTCTGAGATCCTCAAGACCTGCTCTTCCTTTCATCACTCAGATACTCCTCTCTACTAAACTGGCCACGTGACCTGGGGCTGGCCACGCCCCCACTCGGGACCTCGTGCTATAAAGCGCCACTGTTGGGGCCTCTTGCCTTTAAGGATTCGTGTGTGTGCATGCTCAGTTGCTTCAGTCGTGTCCACCTCTTTGCGACCCCATGGACTATAGCCTGCCGGGCTCCTCTGTCCGTGAGGTTCACCAGGCAAGAATACTGGAGTGGGCTGCCATTTCCTCCTCCAGGGATCTTCCCATTCCAGGGATCGAACCCAGGCCTCTTAGCTCTCCTGCACTGACAGATGGGTTCTTAACCACTAGCGCCACCTGGAAAGCCCCCTTTAAGGGTTCATCCAGAGCTAAAGAGCACAAAGAGAACCATTTCCAAGTCAGAGTCCTGGCTCCTGGGCCGGGACACCTTAGGCAAGTGTCCCACGCTCTCCAGGCTTCATTTTCTGACACGGGATTGAGTTAATAACCCCCAGCCACAGACGGGCACAAATAAGACTGCTTATGCTCAGCACCCAGCATGTCCTGGGCACACAGAGGCGTCTTCCCACCTCCGTGGGGTTGGTTGTGTGGCTTCCTGGCAAGGAGCTGGCCTTCCTCCAGCCCAGGCTGGCTCTGGGGGGCCTGGAGGAACTGGGTCTGCAGCAAAGGACAGAGCGGCAGAGAGGCGCACAGGCGCTGGCTGTTTGTTCAGGCGTTCCGTTTGGAATGAATCTCCTTTCATCCCCGCAAGTGAAGTCTCCACGCTGGGCAGCTTGTCCGAGGTGAGTGTCTGCCGTGACTCAGATACCCATTTATCACGCGGGCGTTTGATGGAATATTCCTCCTGGAGGAATTGCATTCCCAGACACTCCTCACGCTCCGCCAGGGTCTTTGAAACTTAACAGTAGGTTCTTTAAAGGGACCGGAGAGGCACACTGCATCCCAATTTGCAGCTTTTGAACACGTCAACATTAATAGAGGTCACCGTTTCGGGGGACGCTGGGCCCTTCCCAGGAATAAATCAGCAACTGGCGCCCCCGGCTGGCCGATCCGTTTGGCTCACGTTTCCTTTTCGATTGTGCCCTGGGGCCCGGGGTTGGAAGGGTGGGGAAGCAGGCGTGTCTGCACCTGCTTTGCTGGGCTTTGCGGGGAGAACCTTATCAGAAAGATGCCTTAAGAGGTCATCTGTCATCCTGTCCCTCTGGCCACTTTCGGGCAGGACAGCGGGATTCCAATGCAGGATGCCAGAGAACACCACGGAGGGATTCTGGGAGCTGGGTGCTAGGCACAGGGCTCAGGTTTTCTCTGGGGAAACCGAGGCCCAGGGGCCGCACGGCTCTTGCCTGAAGCTCTACTGCCACTCGGGGACTGGGCTGAGCCTCAAAGTCCAGCTCAGCCCAATCCAGAGTCTGACCGTAACCGCCCACCAGGCTGCCTGTCAGAAGGGCTTTGGGGTCAGAAAGTGGAGGAAATGAGATTTCCTGACCTGTAGACCCACTGGCTATGATCCCCAGTGGTCCTATTTCATTTCAGTACGACCTCCCCTTCCTCCAGAGCAGAAGCAGGAGGCTGCTGCCCATCTGCCCACCGGCCACCTTCCCTGACCCTGCCTCCAGAGGAAAGCTCCGGGAAGTCTGAAGGCAGCCTGGAGCTGGGCTCTGCAAGCAGCCAGTCCTGGTTTCCAGCCCTGCTCGGCTGTGTGCTCGCTGTGTGGCTTTGGGCAAGTGCCTTGACTTCTCTGAGCCTCGGTTTGAAACATACCCTCAGCCTTAGTTTGAAAACCCGGCCCCTCCAGCAGGGCCTCTGCAAGTCGTGGGATGGGGGTCTAGGGTCTGTGTGACCGTCTCCCACACTGGCCCCAGGCCCCTCTAACTCTTCTCCCAGCACTTCACCGTCTGCAATAATCCAGGCAGAGAACAGCCTGCCCCCTGGGGTGGTCCTGCCATTCACAGCTCTGAGCCAATGCTCAGATGTACATTTCACGCTTCTGTCATTTCTGTTACTGATTGCTTCATCGATGGCGCTGCTTGTGTGAGGCCTGTGACGTATCTGCTTCTGCCCCTACCGCCCTGGGTGGCCCTGGGCGAGTCATTTATCCTCCTGGATCGCAGAGCACAGAAGCTGGGAGGGAGGGACCTGGGAGATCATCAATCCAGGTCTTTCATTATATCAATAAGAATCACAGAGAAACCCAAACCACCTAAGAAGCTGGGAGCAGACCGCTGCACTGGCGCCTCTCTGCAGCCCTGCCTGCCAGCCCACAGCCAGCACCAGCCGCCAGCCAAGCACACGAGTGATGCCAGCCTGCACAGCCCAGCCCAGGCTAGCCCATCCCCACACGCGTGCCCCAGGCAGAAGCAGTGACGATCTCCGTGTTTCTCTGGGACTCTCCGGTTTTAGGGGCTTCCTTCACGGCTCAGCTGGTAAAGAATCCGCCTGCAATGCAGGAGGCCCCAGTTCGATTCCTTGGTTGGGAAGATGTGCTGCAGAAGGGACAGGCTACCCACTCCAGTATTCTTGGGCTTCCCTGTGGCTCAGCTGGTAAAGAATCCGCCTGCAACGCGGGAGAGCTGGGTTCGATCCCTGGGTCGGGGAGATCCCCTTGAGAAGGGAAAGGCTACCCACTCCAGTATTCTGGCCTGGAAAATCCCGTGGATGGTATAGTTCATGGGTTCGCAAAGAGTCGGACACTATACTGAGTGACTTTCACTCACTCTGGTTTAGCACGGAAAAGTCTCACCTCCCATTAACATGCCCCCTCTCCCACCCCTAGACATCTTACCAAAAGCAGATGGAGCAGAAAAACTAAGCCATCGACTCACAGTCAAAAGCAGCAGCAAGCAATGTTTATTCTAAACCTCCAAGTTTAAGAGCCTTTGTTATGTAGCCAATGGATAACGAAACATGTGCCAAGCACCGGAGTTGGCCTCCAGTATAAGCGATAGGCTTCACACAGTCCTTCTGAGACAGTTTTATTACCCAATAAGTGAAGAACACGAGGCTCAGACATATCAAGGGACACCTCAAGGTTAGCCATTCAGAGAGCGGCAGAGCTGGTGTTCAAACCTCAGACTCCAGCAGCTTAGCCACAGTTGTTATCACAAAAGCCCTGTGTGTTATTACTGCTGTTTAGCAAATAGGAAGGAGACGGGTGTGACTTCTCCAAGGCCACAGAGCAAGTTCGTGCTAGGGCTGCATCCTCTGATACAAACGTCTGTATCAGTCATCTCAATCACTTCAGTCGCTCAGTCGTGTTAGAATCTTTGCATCCCCATGGACTGCAGCACGCCAAGCCTCCCTGTCTATCATCAACTCCCAGAGCTTACTCAGACTCATGTCCATTGAGTCAGTGATGCCGTCCAGCCATCTCATCCTCTGTTGTCCCCTTCTCCCACCTTCAATCTTTCCCAGCATCAGGGTCTTTTCCAGTGAGTCAGTTCTTCGCATCAGGAGGCCAAAGTACGGGAGTTTCAGCTTCAGCATCAGTCCTTCCAATGAACATTCAGGACTGATTTCCTTTAGGATGGACTGGTCGGATCTCCTTGCAGTCCAAGGGGCTCTCAAGAGTCTTTTCCAACACCAGTCATCTAGGTCATAGCAAAGCTGTGCAACAGCCATAAAAACTCAGTGGCTTAAAACAAGGATTTATTTAGCTCATGAGTCTGTGGGTCAGTTGAGAGGCTCTGGTTTGGACTGGGCTCCTGTGTCTGGGGTTTAGTTGGCTGGTGTTTAATCAACTGGGGCAACTCAGCTCCTCTCCACATGTCTCTCACCCTCTATCAGGCTAGCCTGGGTGTGTTCTCATGACAAAGCAAAAGTGCAAAGGCAAACAAATGGAAATGTACAAGAGCCCGCCTTGGAACTGGTGCGGCGTGGCTCGGGCCGCCTTCCCCCTGGTCCCAGGGATCACAGGGCTAGACCAGGCACTAGGGGTGGGGAGCTGGACTCTGCCTGCTGAGTAAGATCAGCTGCAGGATCTTTTTGCAAAGGACAGAGGTACAGGGAGCTTGGTAATACAGTCAATTTATCTCAGTAGAGTTTTTACCACGTGCCAAGCAGTGTGCCGCATCTTGAATACTTGCTGTTTGTTTCTTGAACCTTTCCTGTCGCTGAATTAGGTACTATTAATATTATTAACCCCCATAATCCAGTTAGGGAGACTGAGTCCCGGGCCATACAGAGAGTCAGAATTCACGGCCAGGTCTGTTTCCCCCTTAACGCCTGAACCACATCCGCTCACCCAACGTCCTGCCGCCGCTCCAGCCCTGACAGTCCAGAGGGCCAGAGGCTGGGCTCTCTGAAGGCTCCCTCTGGAGTTAGGGGACTATTTCTTCCCAGTCAGAAGTTTCTGCTGATGCGGCGGCAAGTTCTGCTCACAGAAATGAAAGCCCTTTGCTGGGCGAGGCAGCTCTGCTGAAAAAGGACGGGCCTCCTTTGGAGCTGGTCCTCCTGGCGGGGAGCCGGTGGGAGGCTCGGCGGACAGCGGGGAGCTACAGAGTGCAGCTGGCACTGGGCACGCAGACCGGGCCCGGGAGCCCGCGGGCTTTACCTGCCCCGGGGGCCCAGGGCAGCACGTGTTTTGGAGACAGAGGCTGCCTGGCTACTGAGGCGCTAGAGGGGATCTAGGCCCCGGCTTCCAGTGCAGACCAGGAAACTGAGGCTCAGAGACTTAGGGACGCACAGCCAGACAGAGGCCAGCTGGACCCCAGGCACTGCTCCTGCCTGGCGGCGACCCAGTTCTCCCCTGCGTCACTTCAGGGGCTCCCTGTGGGCTCCCCCTGAGGACAGGGCCCAGGAAAGGGGGGGTCCTCCCAGGCCTCACGTGGCGGGGTCTTCACATCCCCAGGGCAGTCAGGTCTCGGGGCATTCGGAGCCTGCTGAGCTATTTCTGCATCTTTTTTTCAAGGAGATTCAGGGAACACGGGCTCATTGGCAAACACCATTCATTATGTCCGCTACTCCAGGAGCTCGGCTCGCCGAGGCAGATAACGCCCCTTATCTCAGCCTGGAGAGCGGGGTGGGGGAGGCCCGGCGTGGAGCCCCGCTCTGACGATAAGGGTTTGGAAGCACCAGCCTCCGCAGCGGTGAGCACGCATGGCGTTTGCAAGGGGAACTTGACAACGCGGAGCCGCCAGCAGCGCAGAGGACGCGGGGACACACTCCCCTGGACGCTACGGCCTTGCCTCCGTGTCTCCAGGGCAAACAGACCTGGTAGCGATGGCCACGCCTTCACGGCCTTGCCTCTGCCCCCGACCCCCGGCTGACCTTGAGCCTGTCAGGGGGCCTCCCTGGGCCTCCTCCCCATCTCCTCCAGGAAGTTGTGGATAAAAGTAGGGGCTTTCAGAGGGAATTTCTTGGGACCCATGGAACGGTCTCAGAGGCATTTCGAAGGTGCATGCTAAGTCACTTCAATCGTGTCCGACCTTTTGGGACCCCATGGGCTGTAGCTCGCCGGGTTCCTCAGTCCATGGGACTCTCCAGGCAAGAACACTGGAGCGGGTTGCCGTGCCCTCCCCCAGGGATCTTCCCGACCCAGGGACGGAACCCGCGTCTCTTACGTCTCCTGCACTGGCAGCCGGGCTCTTTACCTCTGGCCATTTCGAAGGTACGGGAGAGAAAACGGAGCTCTGGCCCTGGCCTCCAGCCGCCCCGAGACCAGACTCCTTTCATCCGCTTGATGTGCGGTAAGTCATGTAAGATGTCATTCCAACAAAGGGCTTCACTCCTTTCAAGGAACCTTGAAAGCCTGGACTAGGGCGTCACCAAGGCCCTTCTGGGAGTCTCGGGGGCTGAGGGTGGGGAGAGGGGATGGGGGCTGCCTGATGGGGGAGGGGTGTCGGGGCTGAGAGCGGGCACGGCCCCACCCGCCGATTTCCCTGTCCCCCCCTTTCTCACCTCCTCCCACCAGGGCCTCCGTCCCCTCCACCTACCCCCCTGAACAGTCTGTTACCGCCTCCCACTAAGTGGTCTGGCCCCAGTGACGGGGGATGCAGGCAAGGCAGGAGAGCAGGCGGGCAAGCCAGCAGCAGCAGCAGGGTCTCTGAGTGCTCAGCCCAGCCCCACTCCATCCAGTGTGGCCCGGGGCACCTGACTTCACCCCGCAGGGCCTCCATCCCCACCCCGCTGTGGGGGGAAGAGTATACAGCCTCCCACATAGAACTGTGAGGTCCAGATCATCTGCACACTGCTTAACCCAGGGCCCGGGACGGAACGGGTGGGCATTCAGAGAGACCCAGTGCAACAGAAGCTTAGCTGAGTCTGTCAGCTGCAGACCATGGTCAGAGCAGGGGGCGCCCAAGGCCCCGTGGGCTTGGGGAGGGGCCTGGAAGGAGCAGGCAGAGAGGCTGGTGCTGCAGGCCCCCCGCGGAGCTCCACGGCCCACTCCCCCACCCCAAGCCGCAGCCCTTCTCCGGCACCACCCCAGCAGCCTCACCCAGGGGCACTTCACGGCACCCAGGGTGCCAGCCTCCCATTCTGGCCCGTCTTCTGAAGCTGCAGCAGGACCCACATACACGACCAGCTGTGCAGGGGAGCCTCAACCCCCGGGCAGGGGAGCCAGTGCGGAGGTGTTTGCCTCCGTCCCCCAGAGAAGCGTTTCCCAAGTCCCCCCAGAAGGTTCCAGCAGCAGAACCCCGGCCCCCAGTGTGCCAGAAGCCAACCTGAGGACGCTCACCTCCATCTGTGCCCTGCCCCCCTGGCCCCTGGGATTAGACCCCAGACACACTGCCTCACCAGCCTCGCCTCAGAGCCTGACTGCTGGGAGGGGTCCAAGCTGAGAGAGATGATCCAGCAGACGAGTCTCTGCAGCGATGAGGCCGTGGGCACTGTTCGGAAGGCTTCTGGGGAGTCTGTTGGGGTGACCCCAGGGCCCACCACCCGCCACCTCGTGGCTGCACCTCGAGCTGAGCTGGGAGCCCCAGTGGAGTGTCTTCCCCCAGCGGTGTTCCTGGAGAGTGCCCCTGTCCCTGTGGGCAAGATTTCACAGGCCTGGAGGAGGAGGGAGGGAAGAAAGGTTGGAGGCAAGCAGTCGTTAGGGCTCAGGAGGAGACAAGAGGGCCCACGCCCTCACCCCCAGCGGCCCACACTCACCAGGAGTATGAGGACGCTCATGGAGGATTCCTCCAAGACCCTGAGCCGACTTCCGCAGGAGGCGCCACAGCATCAGAAGTACCAGGGCCCCGGGCCTGGCATGAAAGGGGCAGGGAAGAGGAGGCGGGAGAGTGGTGGGCACTCGAGGCCAGGGCCCTGGGCCTGGTGTGAAAGGGGCAGGGGAAGAGGAGGCGGGAGAGTGGTGGGCACCCGAGGCCAGGGCCCTGGACCTGGCGTGAAAGGGGCAGGGGAAGAGGAGGCGGGAGAGCCGTGGGCACTCGAGGCAGACAGGCCAGTCGAGCCCCAGGCTGTGCTGCGTGGCTTCAGGCAGGGGGCCCACCTCTCTGAGCCCCCTCCACCCCCCACATGGCGGTGGCGTTGTTCACTCACTCAGTCGTGTCTGACTCCGCAGCCCCATGGACTGCAGCCCACGAGGCCTCCCTGTCCTTCACCATCTCCTGGAGTTCACTCAAGCTCGTGTCCATCGAGTCGGTGATGCCATCCAAACATCTCATCGTCTGCCGTCCCCTTCTCCTGCCCTCAGTCCTTCCCAGCATCATCAGGTGACCAAAGTACTGGAGCTTCAGCTTCAGCATCAGTCCTTCCAATGAACACCCAGGGCTGATCTCCTTTAGGATGGACTGGTTGGATCTCCTTACTGTCCAAGGGACTCTCAAGAGTCTTCTCCAACACCACAGTTCAAAAGCATCAGTTCTTCGGCGCTCAGCTTTCTTTACAGTCCAACTCTCACATCCATACATGACCACAGGAAAAACCATAGCCTTGACTAGACAGACCTTTGCCAGCAAAGTGACGTCTCTGCTTTAATAAGCTGTCGAGGTTGGTCAAGGCTTTTCTTCTAAGGAGCAAGCGTCTTTTAATTTCGTGACTGCGATCACTGTCCACAGTGATTTTGAAGCCACGTCTCCGCTGGGTTGCAGTGAGGCCCAAACGGAGTTAAGGGTGTGAAGGGTTAGGGCGGTGCCAAGGGCACGGGAAACACTCACGGATTCGGCTACGGTTGTGTGCGGACTTCGTACATTTTGATCTCAACAGTCAGGGAAGGCGCCGTGATAGCCCCTTTCTAAATGTGAACCCTAGACTCGGAGAGCACAGGGGATTTGTCCCAAACCACATAGCTGCCAGCAGGCAGAGCTGCGGTTTCAGCTGGACTCGGTGTGATTACAGAGCCCATCAGCTGACAGCCGAAGCAGATTTATCCCCGCCACCGGCCCTTCTCGTTCACGTGGTCCCTTTGAAAGAACCCCCTCAGGAAGTTCCGACGACAGCTGAACCATCGGATGCCTCAGATGACGGCACGCAGGTTCCTCAGCGTGGCACTCACGGAGCCCGCGCTTCCGCCCAGTGGTCCTTAGCCCCATAGTATCCCCAACCCTGGCTCTGTCCCCTCGAGGGCCTGGTAGGGTCTAGAACCCTAGGGCAGGGGCCATCCCTCCTATTCACATCTCTGATGGAGTGGAATGAGCCTATGCCAGTTGGGGTTCAACCACAAGCTGCCGCCTAGCTGGCTATGTGACCCGAGGTAAGCGACTCCACCTCTCGGAGCCTCAGTGCCCACAGCCATGAAAGGTGACTTGTAACACAGGGCTAATGTGAGGTCCACCGAGACAGCATATAAATATATATATAGAGAGAGTACACAGTAGGTGCTCAGAACTCCACTCCCGGCTTGGACAGGACTGAACGTGAGGGCAGAGGAGGCTGGGTCCCCCAGGCCCACTACAGAGGATCTAGCCTCCAAGGCTCTTGTGCAAAATGCATCCACTGCGGGAAGCCTCGAGCGGCGGACATCCAGGGCCTCCCCTGACAGAGCTGAGGTCAAGGCTGGGGAGCTCGAGGCCTGGTCACCACAGAGGACACCGGCTCGTGTACCTGCCACCGGAGAGCTCAGCCCTGCCCGGGAAGGGCTGCTCCTCCCAGCAGGAGGCGGAGGAGAGGGCCTGACCCTGAACCTCCTTCCCCTCCTTAACCGGCCCTGAGCCCCCAGACCACCTCAGCCCCTCTCTCGGCACCAACAGCCCCTCCCAGCCCCTGCTGGTCACAGAAGGAATGACCGGGAGCAGGAAGTCTGAAACTGAACTGCCTGGGTCCAAAGCCCTGTTCTGTTTCCAGTTATGTGATCTCGGGTATAAAATATCCATAGTCTGAACCTCAGTTTCTTCAACAACCAAAGTTGGTTTTAAGACAGATTAATGAGCTAATGTGACTTCACAGGTGGTGCTCGCAGTTAAGAACCTGCCTGCCAACGCAGGAGACAGACGGAAGAGGGGTGAGTTCAATCCACCTGGGGGAGGGCGTAGCAGCCCACCCCAGATTCTTGCCTGGGAACCCCACGGACAGAGGGGCCTGGCGGGCCGCAGTCCATGGGGTCGCAGAGGGTCAGATATGACTGAGCGGCGGAGCCCCACAGTAAGGAATCCATGTCAGTCAGCGGGAATCGGGTCTGGCGCCTAGTAAGTGATCAATAAATATCAGCTGTTGTTCTGTTTGCTTGGCTTTGTTTGGCGGCCCCACAGCTTGTGGATGCCAGCTTCCCAGCAGAGGTCAAATGCAGCCCCTTAGCATTAAAACCACCGAGCGCTAGGTGCTGAACCACAGGAGAATTCCCAGTATTAGCTGTTCTTATTTGGGGTTCTGGCTGAGATTACCCCAGAATCCTCCTTCATGTACCAGGATCTCTACACCACCCCACACCTTGTCTAGACACTGTCCTGGCTTCTGACATAAGGCAGAAGATGGGGAAGAAAGCAGAAAGGTGTAAGAGCAAGGATCCCACCCCAGGCCAGCTCAGGAATCCCTGGGCTGAGCACAAGGGTATCTGAGAGAGCAAGGAGATGCTAGAGTCTGCTGGAAACTCTATAAAGGTCCGGGAGCCTAAGGCAAGGAGGACCCACCTGCCACTGCCCAAGTCCCTGCGTCGACACAGAAGGAGCGCAGAGGAGATGTCTGCCTGCAGGTCCAGCAGAGGCTCTGAGCTTGCTGTCTGCTAGGTCCTCACGTCCAGAAGGAGAATGTCCCCCCACACAGGCGGGGAGAGGAACCCGGGGGACAGGCCGTGACTGAAGGCACCAGGAACAAACACTCACACAAGATCCAGAGAATCCCAAGGAGGGAAAGAGGCGGGGGGTCGGGGGCGGGGCGCGGGTAGGGAGCCTGAGCCACAGAGATTAGGGTTCTGTCCCCGGTCAGAATGGAATATTGAAACAGAAATGAAGCTCAGGTTTAGAGCAACAAAGACGACTGCATTTTTTTTTTTTTTTTTTTTTTTTTTTTACATTGCAATCAGCAAACAAGCAACTGAGAACACAGTGTTCCTAGGGTTCCCTCGCTACAAGTAACACAGCCCTGGACAACGTTATGTTTCTTACTGAATGGTCCACATCATTTCAGGATGGATTCCTGGAAGCAAAATTGGTGGGAGTCAAAGGCTACCAACTGCCAGAGGCTCTTAGCACAATCTAGCTGCATTCTTTCCCAGAAAGCTCAGACCAGCCGGGGGTAAACAGCCTGCCTCCCTCCACGTGCCCCGGCATCAAGGATCGTTATTTTGCCCACCTTTGCCAATTTGTTGAGCCAAAAAATGAGAGCCTGGCTGTTTCTATTTGCATTCTTCAGTCGCTACAGTGAGGTACGACTGTGGGTTTTAGGAAAGTGGGAAGTGTTAGGAAAACAAAACCCTTGTTAAGCACGGATGTGTGTGCAGAACTTTCTGTGTAAGACGCCCACAGTGGCGAGTCGGCTCTCCTCTCCTGGAAAGGCTCCCTCCCCCATCAGAGAGCACCATCCAGGGGCGTGGCGGCTCTGAGCCTCAGTTTCCTCGTCCATTAAATGGGCGCAATACCTTTCTGGTCAGAGGTATGGATGTTTATTCACAGTTTGCTTTCCTCTTCCTTCTTCCCGTCATTGCCCTAAGTTTCCTGGCCTTGTGGTTTGCCCACAGGACGGCTTGGCTGGCCACAGTGACTGGTACAGGAATGGGCACGTACCCCACGTCTAGCTAGCCACAGGCCAAATTCTGGGACCTGGACTCGGCTGTTGAGTGACTCGGACCCTTGTTTACTCGCAGACACGAAGGGGGAATCGGCTGGTGACCATCCTAGAGGCGGGAGGGGCAGACTTGCTGAAAATGACGTGACACTGAGGAAGCAGAGCCAAGAAATGAAGGCAGGGAGAGCGCACTGGCAGTCCTGTGCGCGCTGACGGGTGTCTGGGAGCTGGATCGAGCCTTGCCTGAAGCCGTCCTGCCGTGAGCTCCCTTTATTATCTAGGCGATTCTGAGTTGGGTTTTCCGTCCCTGGCAGCTCAAGCGACAACACAGAGTCACCGGCTGGTCTGACACACAGAGGGCGCTCGGGAGCCCGCGGCCTGTGGACAGAGCCCAGGAGCAGAGTCTCTGCTGTGCGGCCCTGAAAGCAAGCGGCTACACCTCTCTGGGGAGACGCCATGGGTTTTATGAGAAGTATGATAAAATCCGTGCAAAGCACTTTACAGTTCTCAGCCCAGCTCAACAAATGGTCGTCATTTGCTAACAGCATTGTTGTTTCAGAAATGGTTATTACTACTGATGCCTACCTCCCAGGCCTGACGGTGAGCTCCTTGGCAGAGGGGCTTCTTTGTGTGGCTTTGTGCGTCTACTGCAACAACCCGGATCATCACTGAATGGTTGGTTGCCTGTCGCATTTCACCTACTTGAGCCCGGTGGCAAGTTCCCTGCAGGCAGGGGCCGGGACTCCCCTCTGCACTCTGCCAAGGGTGGCGAAGAGGGCCGCGTGCCCGAGCCCATCCTCAAGGCGCAAGCGAGCCCAAGGCCTGCCGTGTCTCAGGGTCACGCTCTCCGGGAGGCCGTCAGAACTCCCCGCCTTGGCAGGTGAGGAATCTGTGGGCTCCCAGGGTGACGGGGCGGGCACAGGCGGGAGGTGGAGGCCCGGGGCCACAGCGAAACCAGCATTTGAACTCGGATCTGTGCACCGTCAGGGCCGTGCTCCCGGCACGAGTCTCGGAGTTGGTGTTCATGATGCTGAGAGGCTTCCGTGAGCCTGGGACTCACCCTGATGGTGAAGAGATGAAGGCGGCCCAGAGGAGACTGAACTGGGCTTAGAGGCAAGTGTTAATATTCATTAGTATTGCTGCACTGTTATTACAGATTTATATATCCATATATATATTATATATATGAATATATATATCTGTATATTTTTATGTATATGAATATATATGTATCCGTATATTTTTTATGTATATGAATATATATATATATATATAACCCTAGACAGTTGCTGCAGCGTAAGAAAAATGGTGGGGCTAGGGGATAGCAAAGGGCCCAGAGGACTCGTGGGGAGGGCTCGGGGGTGAGCACCTCGTTCCTGGGCACTCACTGCCGCCCCTCAAGGCACCTCATTCAGAACCCCTGCCCTTGTGCAGACGGAATGCATGGAGAGGGCAGTGGCTGGCAGCCTGAGAAAGTCTGGAAGGACCTGGAAAGTTCCAGAAGGACCTGGAAAGTTCCAGAAAAGAAACAGAAGCAGGAGGTCAGGGAGACTCCCTCCCCCTCAGACACAGGAATTAAGGATCGCAACAGCCCTGGCGACGGAGCCTGAACTCTGGAGAAAGCCGGGCTCGGGGGCGGGGGAGGCTCAGCGGCTCACCAGAAGACTGAAGTTGGGCTAGGGAGGCGGTAGACTGGCAGCCCGGGCTCTTCCCAGTGCCAGGAGCCTCCCTCCAGGGTCACAACCAGGAGACACGGGCAGGCAAAGGGCCTGCTTCCCTCCCCATCACAGGCCTTGCCCAGGGCTGCCTGCACCAAACCGATAAGTGTTCGGCTCCCGCCTCTGTCTCTCGGGCCTGAGATAGGAAGCCCTGACCCCCTACAAGGCCCCCTACACGGCCTGAAAGGCTTAGGATACCCATTGTGCAGATGAGGACACTGAGGCTCTCAGAGGACCACAGCAGGGTCACCCGACTGTGGGAGGCCATGGAGGTGCTGGAAGCCGGCCGTGTCCCCATCCCCGGTCCTCCAGGAGGGGCCGGAGCTTCTTAGGTGCTCAGGGCACACGGAGGCCGGACACTGTCCTCTGAGTCTGATGGAGGCCGAGGCGACAGTTTACAAGCACCTCGGGTCGGTGGGGACGCACTCTGCAGCCCCCAGCGCCTCTGGACGCCGCCTCGCTTTCTGCTCCTCCCCGCCCCGCGCCCGGCAGCCCCTCTGAGCCTCGGTCTCCTCTGAAACGGAAGGTGGTAAAGCCACGCGCCAGGACTGTTCCGAGGCCGCCTCCCGGCACTCCAGGTGAGCTCAGTGACGTGGGTTTTCTCCCCATGGAGAAGCAGCGCAGCCTCCACCCCCGCCCCGTCCACACGGCAGGCCTGCGACTCCCCGCCTCCTCGGGTGAGGCTGCAGCGACACCCTTCCTGCCCCTTTGCCCCTCGTCTTCCCAGGGTCGGGAACGTCCTTTCCCTTGGGATCATTCCTCCCAGTCCTGTCCTCTGTGGTCCTCTGGGGCTTGCAGCAGCAAGCGAATAACTGCTGAATGACCAACCAACGGGAAAAACGGGGTCCGAGAAGCTGACACCAGGAACGCCTTCCTCCAGGGAGACTTCCCTGACTTTCTACCAGGCTGGGTTAATGGCTCTTCGTATGAGCGTCCCTGAAGCCCAGAACCACTTTTTTTTTTAAGTGTAGGCTCTCGGGCCCAAGCTCTTCTCTGCCCTGACCAGCTCTGTGCCTCCGGGCAACTGGCACAAGCTCTCTGCGTTCCATGGCCTCCTCTGTGAAAGGAGGATAATAGTAACAGCGTCCGCCCCGGAGAACCATCAGGGGCCAGGAGACAGGCCGCACGGGGTACGTGCGCTCACAGGCGTCAGCGGCTCCCGCCAGCGGCCACGGTGCCGCCCAGTATCGCCTTGTTGGCCAGGCTGCCCTTTGCCCCTGCTCGTGAGCTGTCCACACTGTCGCGAAGGCTGTCGGGCGCTCCCGCAAACCCCCTGGAGCCCGTTCGTGAGCCTGCTTGCCGACCCTGCCCCCCAGGACCTGTGCCCACAATATATATATATATATATAACCCTAGACAGTTGCTGCAGCGTAAGAAAAATGGTGGGGCTAGGGGATAGCAAAGGGCCCAGAGGACTCGTGGGGAGGGCTCGGGGGTGAGCACCTCGTTCCTGGGCACTCACTGCCGCCCCTCAAGGCACCTCATTCAGAACCCCTGCCCTTGTGCAGACGGAATGCATGGAGAGGGCAGTGGCTGGCAGCCTGAGAAAGTCTGGAAGGACCTGGAAAGTTCCAGAAGGACCTGGAAAGTTCCAGAAAAGAAACAGAAGCAGGAGGTCAGGGAGACTCCCTCCCCCTCAGACACAGGAATTAAGGATCGCAACAGCCCTGGCGACGGAGCCTGAACTCTGGAGAAAGCCGGGCTCGGGGGCGGGGGAGGCTCAGCGGCTCACCAGAAGACTGAAGTTGGGCTAGGGAGG
The DNA here is from genome assembly GCA_006410635.1 of Cephalophus harveyi. Classification (NCBI taxonomy): domain Eukaryota; kingdom Metazoa; phylum Chordata; class Mammalia; order Artiodactyla; family Bovidae; genus Cephalophus; species Cephalophus harveyi. The sequence goes on from SJYT01028164.1 coordinate 328,613, forward strand.
CGGTAGACTGGCAGCCCGGGCTCTTCCCAGTGCCAGGAGCCTCCCTCCAGGGTCACAACCAGGAGACACGGGCAGGCAAAGGGCCTGCTTCCCTCCCCATCACAGGCCTTGCCCAGGGCTGCCTGCACCAAACCGATAAGTGTTCGGCTCCCGCCTCTGTCTCTCGGGCCTGAGATAGGAAGCCCTGACCCCCTACAAGGCCCCCTACACGGCCTGAAAGGCTTAGGATACCCATTGTGCAGATGAGGACACTGAGGCTCTCAGAGGACCACAGCAGGGTCACCCGACTGTGGGAGGCCATGGAGGTGCTGGAAGCCGGCCGTGTCCCCATCCCCGGTCCTCCAGGAGGGGCCGGAGCTTCTTAGGTGCTCAGGGCACACGGAGGCCGGACACTGTCCTCTGAGTCTGATGGAGGCCGAGGCGACAGTTTACAAGCACCTCGGGTCGGTGGGGACGCACTCTGCAGCCCCCAGCGCCTCTGGACGCCGCCTCGCTTTCTGCTCCTCCCCGCCCCGCGCCCGGCAGCCCCTCTGAGCCTCGGTCTCCTCTGAAACGGAAGGTGGTAAAGCCACGCGCCAGGACTGTTCCGAGGCCGCCTCCCGGCACTCCAGGTGAGCTCAGTGACGTGGGTTTTCTCCCCATGGAGAAGCAGCGCAGCCTCCACCCCCGCCCCGTCCACACGGCAGGCCTGCGACTCCCCGCCTCCTCGGGTGAGGCTGCAGCGACACCCTTCCTGCCCCTTTGCCCCTCGTCTTCCCAGGGTCGGGAACGTCCTTTCCCTTGGGATCATTCCTCCCAGTCCTGTCCTCTGTGGTCCTCTGGGGCTTGCAGCAGCAAGCGAATAACTGCTGAATGACCAACCAACGGGAAAAACGGGGTCCGAGAAGCTGACACCAGGAACGCCTTCCTCCAGGGAGACTTCCCTGACTTTCTACCAGGCTGGGTTAATGGCTCTTCGTATGAGCGTCCCTGAAGCCCAGAACCACTTTTTTTTTTAAGTGTAGGCTCTCGGGCCCAAGCTCTTCTCTGCCCTGACCAGCTCTGTGCCTCCGGGCAACTGGCACAAGCTCTCTGCGTTCCATGGCCTCCTCTGTGAAAGGAGGATAATAGTAACAGCGTCCGCCCCGGAGAACCATCAGGGGCCAGGAGACAGGCCGCACGGGGTACGTGCGCTCACAGGCGTCAGCGGCTCCCGCCAGCGGCCACGGTGCCGCCCAGTATCGCCTTGTTGGCCAGGCTGCCCTTTGCCCCTGCTCGTGAGCTGTCCACACTGTCGCGAAGGCTGTCGGGCGCTCCCGCAAACCCCCTGGAGCCCGTTCGTGAGCCTGCTTGCCGACCCTGCCCCCCAGGACCTGTGCCCACCGCTCTCCCCCAGAGAACGGTCTGCCTTATTCAGGTCTGCAGGTGCGGAGCTGCCCGGGACTCTGCGTGCCGGAGGCTCACCCTTGGCTGGTGACTGACAGGTTGCCAGCCAAGACCAACTCAAACGTGTAACTTGGACCCCAGAGCCCCCTGCCCTGCAACGGGATCAGGTAAGACGGCTCTCCGAGAGGCTTTGCCTGAAAACACTCATCAGCTTGGTGGGCCCCCTGCCATCCCCCTCCTAGCCGGCCGCTTCCTTCCTTACACCTAAATCCTCACCACGCCGTGCGGGATCTTAGTTACCTGAAGCTGCTGTCATTGCTGTCCTGTCAGGCTCTTTGCAAGCCCGTGGACTGTAGCCCGCCAGGCTCCTCTGACCATGGGATTTCCCAGGCAAGAGTACTGCAGTGGGTTGCCATTTCCCCTTCCAGGGGAATCTTCCCGACCCAGAGATTGAATTCTTTACCACTAGTGAAACCTGGGCAGCCCAGGGATCAAACCCGTGCCCCCTGGATTAGAAGCATAGAGACCACCAGGCAAGTCCCTACCCCGACTCAACACAGGGCCCAGACCCAAGCTGCATGGGCGGAGCAGGGGAACGGTTGAACCAAGTGATGCCCAGGAGGAAGATTTAGCGGGTCAGCCGGGGGAGGAATTCCAGGAGGCAGCAGACCCCCGACACCATCTGCACACGGCCCCGCCCTTGCCCACGCCGAGCCATCTCAGCCACGAACGTTCACTGGAGCATGTGGTCTTTAATGCACGGGCCTGGAGTTGCATAAACAAGGTTGTAAAATTTAAAGGCAAACCAGACGGGGATCCCAGGGGCAGCCACGCTGGCATCACGGCTGGGGGCAGGGCTGGCGCTGAGCGCGGAGGAGGCAGCGTTCACTCTGGGATAGGAGGAGGGGGAAGTGGCCGTGACTGAGGCTGGCTGCTGTTTATTTGTTTGTCATCATCAGGTCTGAAGTGATGAGATGGGCGCAGGCCCGCGTTTAGACAGAACCACAGCCACGGTGAGGCTGCCCAGGCGGTGCTGGCGGTAAAGAGCCCAACAGCCAGTGCAGGAGACTAAGAGACCGGGGCTCGAACCCCGGGTCGGGAAGGCCCCCTGGAGGAGCGCATGGCAGCCCACTCCAGTGTTCTTGCCTGGAGAACCCCACGGACAGAGGAGCCCGGCGGGCTACAGTCCACGGGGTCACACAGAGTCAGCACACGCTCCAGCAGCAGGCCTCCAGGCTCTTTCCCGGCCTCCCTCACTGAAAACCAGGCCGCTGTTTGCAGATCAGACTCACCTTCTGCAGCCTCGCCCGGGGGGATTCCTCACCCAGCTTCCTGCCTCCACACAGCACTGTTAAGCGTGTGGGCTCCCGAGCCACAGGCCTGGGTTCAGATCCCAGCTTGGCCGCTTACTAGCTGTGCGCCCCGGGGCCTCGTTTCCGGTCTGCGGGATGGAAGTAGCGACAGCATCTACCCGTGGGGATTAACAATGTTGGGAAAGTCAAATGAGGCCGGGCCTGGCACGGAGCAAGCCCCCAGCAGCACTAGCGATTCCCACTGCTGTCTCATTATCAATCCTTCCTTCCTGTGATCTAAGACGGCTCTGCAGTCACCGCCGGCAGACCCAGGGGGCTGGGAGTAACGGGGAAGGCAAAGAGTAGGGGCTGGGGGTGCCTGCTCCAGAGCCTGGCTGAGACAGGAAGAGAAGCGGCAAGTCAACTGGGGACAGAGAAGCTGGGGTGAGGAGGGCCCTGGGGGCCGGGGTTCAGGACAAGAAGGAGCGTGGAGCCCAGGGCGGCTGCCTCGTTCAGGACACGCCACAGAGGGCCTCGAGGAGCAAGGAGAATGCTCTGGGACGCTCAGACACGCCCATCGGCAGGCACCACAAAGTGTAAGATGAGGCGCGGCAGAGGAGGGGAGGCCTCGGTCCGTTCCGGCTTCAGCCATTCAGCAGCTGTCTTATGAAACACTCTAAGCCTCACTGGCACCACCTGTAAAATGGGGCTACCAACCCTAGAACTCACCTCTCAGGGTCTTTGCAAGGACCGAGATGGTACATGAAGTCAGCACTCGCATAAAGGAATTATGGTGAAGAGTCTCATTTTAGATTCAGTGAACCCAGGACTCCAGGTTTTACGGTTCTAAATGGCTCTTGAGTTTAAGACTAAGTCTTACTTGGCTGTCTTCCCTCTGTGGGGCCAGACGCTTTTGGTCTATTTTGTTCAGTGGTGTTATTCCCAGGACCTGGCTCCCAGGACTTGGCAAATAGGTGAGCAGTGTGTGTGTGGGGGGGTGTTGGATAAATCAGTGAAGGAATGGGTAAATGAATGAATGTGTTGGCAGGACTGACCATTCTCTGTACGCTTGCCCAAACCTGACACAAGCATGCCATCCCTGACTTCCTCCCCACCCCATCCATCCATCACACCTCCAAGGACCAGCACTTCCCTCAGCCACCTCGCCTCCCCGCTCCGAGCGGAATCCTCACTCACCTAGGACACTGCCGCGGCCTCCCTTGCCTGCCCTCCTTTCCCGTCTTAGAAATCTCATTTCCAAACAGAAGAGAACTTCATTAACCAAACTGGGGGCACTCTGCTGCAGGGCTGAGCCATTATGGGCACAAAGGAAAGTCTCTCCTCATCACTCACCAGTTAGCTCCGAGGGACCCAGGCACTGCAGAACACAGCTCACTCCTTCCCGAGAAGCCCCGGAGTCCCGCCGGGAGCGGCAGCCACCACGGGGCTGGTCCCTCCCGGCCCCGGAGCGTGTTGGAGCGGGAGCCCCCCTGCCGCCGGGTCGGGCCCTGACACCCCAGGACTCTCTGAACATGAGGCCAGCTGCCGCACCTCATTAAGAGCCAGCACAGGGCCTGGGAAACGTCTTAACTAGCTGGTCACGCAGGCTCGCATACATTAATTTGATAAAGACAATGACATTCAGCAGAGCAGAGCCGTCGGGTTTCTGAGAGCCGCTGCCCTGAGCTCGGGATCAGGATCGAGGTCAGAGGGCTTGTGGCCGGTGCCTCAGGACATGCTGTCCCCTCCAGGATAAATCAGTGAAGGAATGGGTAAATGAATGAATGTGTTGGCAGGACTGACCATTCTCTGTACGCTTGCCCAAACCTGACACAAGGATGCCATCCCTGACTTCCTCCCCACCCCATCCATCCATCACACCTCCAAGGACCAGCACTTCCCTCAGCCACCTCGCCTCCCCGCTCCGAGCGGAATCCTCACTCACCTAGGACACTGCCGCGGCCTCCCTTGCCTGCCCTCCTTTCCCGTCTTAGAAATCTCATTTCCAAACAGAAGAGAACTTCATTAACCAAACTGGGGGCACTCTGCTGCAGGGCTGAGCCATTATGGGCACAAAGGAAAGTCTCTCCTCATCACTCACCAGTTAGCTCCGAGGGACCCAGGCACTGCAGAACACAGCTCACCCCTTCCCGAGAAGCCCCGGAGTCCCGCCGGGAGCGGCAGCCACCACGGGGCTGGTCCCTCCCGGCCCCGGAGCGTGTTGGAGCGGGAGCCCCCCTGCCGCCGGGTCGGGCCCTGACACCCCAGGACTCTCTGAACATGAGGCCAGCTGCCGCACCTCATTAAGAGCCAGCACAGGGCCTGGGAAACGTCTTAACTAGCTGGTCACGCAGGCTCGCATACATTAATTTGATAAAGACAATGACGTTCAGCAGAGCAGAGCCGTCGGGTTTCTGAGAGCCGCTGCCCTGAGCTCGGGATCAGGATCGAGGTCAGAGGGCTTGTGGCCGGTGCCTCAGGACATGCTGTCCCCTCCTCGGTGGTCCCCGCCCCGCCCCTCACGCCATGCATTTCATCCCCAGGCTGAAGGACCTGGCGAAACATTCTTGTCCTAAAGGGCTTGGGAAACAAGCCCTGCTTCGTCCTGTGCCACAGGGATCGAGCCGCCTGAGCGCGGAGAGCCTCGGTCTTCCCCACCGTGAGAGAGACGCGGCAGTCCCACTTGCTAGCCCCGGTTAAACGAGAGGCACATAACGCACTTGACCAGGGCCTAGAGGACAGGCACGTCCCTGAGAGCCGCCTGCAGCGCAGGAGACCCCAGCTCAGTCCCCGGGTCAGGAGACCCCCTGGAGAAGGGAATGAGAAACTCCAGGATTCTCGGGCTTCCCCTGTGGCTCAGCTGGTAAAGAATCTGCCCGCAATGCGGGAGAGCTGGGTTCAATCCCTGGGTTGGGAAGATCCTCTGAAGAAGGGAATGGCTACCCACTCCAGTATTCTGGCCTGGAGAATTCCATGGACTGTATAGTCCGTAGGGTCACAAAGAATGAGACACGACTGAGCGACCTGCTTCCCTGGTGGCTGAGACGGTAAAGCGTCTGCCTGCAGTGCGGGAGACCTGGGTTTGATCCCTGGGTCAGGAAGATCCCCTGAAGAAGGAAATGGCACCCCACTCCAGTACTCTTGCCTGGAAAATCCCATGGACAGAGGAGCCTGGTGGGCTGCAGTCCACGGGGTCACGAAGAGTCAGACACCGCTGAGCGACTTCCCTTTCCTTTCCTTTAGAGTACACAGTGGGTCCTTAGTACAGAGTAGCAGTTACTATTATTACTGAAATGAAACAGTGAAGCCCTGTCCCTGACCCTGTGTGTGCATCTGGAAAACGGTCCTGCTGGATACACAGCAGACTCCTGATTTTCAAGAGACCTCTCTCATTCCGGGCCTTCTGCTCCCTTCGGGATTCGAAGGGTTGAAGAATCTGGTCAACATCACACAGCTGGTCAGTGGTAGATGCAGGATTTGAACCCGGTTTTTCTGACCTTAAACCTAAGCTCTTCCCGCCACCCTCTGTGCTAAAGAGGGGTGGCCGTGTGGACGTGCGGGCCTGCAGACGGGTAGGCTATCATGAACACACTCACTGACCATGTTTTCCTTCTAACCAATCGTCAGCTGCACAGGGGACTCTGACAAGCTTGCGTTGACACTGGCCATATGCAGGGAGTGGAGAGCCTAGTGGGCTGGGCTCAGGAGAGCCGGGGCCCAGGCGCAGCCCTGCTGGAACCTTCTGTGGCTCCTTCGCTGGGTCACACCCCTCTCTGTGCCCCTCCCCCATCTGTAAAGGGGAAGGGAGGTTCCTGACTCGGAACAATTGGTTGTTGTTGTTCCGTTGCCAAGTCAAGTCCGACTCTTCACAACCCCATGGACTGCAGCACGCCAGGCCTCCCTGTCCATCACCATCTCCCGACGTCTGCCAAGTTCATGTCCACTGAGTCAGTGATGCCATCCAACCATCTCATCTTCTGTCACCCTCCTTTCCTCTGCCCTCAGTCTTTCCCAGCATCAGGGTCTTTTCTGATGAGTCAACTCTTTCCATCAGGTGGCCAAAGTATTGGAGCTTCAGCTTCAGCATCAGTCCTTCCAATGAATATTCAGGGTTGATCTCCTTTAGGATAGACTGGTTGGATCTCCTTGCAGTCCAAGGGACTCTCAAGAGTCTTCTCCAACACCACAGTTCAGAAGCCTCAATTCTTTGGTGCTCTGCCTTCTTTATCGTCCAGCTCTCACATCTACACATGACCACTGGAGAGACCATAGCCTTGACTAGATGGACTGACCAACGTTCCAGTCCAATCCCTCCCACGGGTGCTCCTCTGACCCCCTGCTCTGAGGTCTGGAGATGCCTGAAGCCTCTCACCGTGCATCCTGCATCTGACACTGTGTCACCCGCTGGGGGCTGAGCACCCTGGGACCACCTGCACTGTCTCCCCAGAGCAGCAAGAAGGACTAAAGGTAGGCTTCAGGAGCTCCCCGACATCACAGGACGCAGTTTTGTGGGGATGAAGGAACTGGGAAAAGGAGGTTCCCTTTGGGATGTAAAGTCCCCAGGCGAGGGTGCATGATCCCTGCTGATCGGCGAGGACGAGCCGCAGCGATAGCGCGAGGTCCTCTTCTCCCCTTGCTGTGGGAGAGAGAGATGCGCTGTCTAATTAGCCAAGTGTCAGGTCATTGGTGTGGCCTGGTCCTGTTCCCTTTCTGACCGCCTCTAGTCTGCTGTCCTATTTCAAGCTTGAGCTGCCGGTATTATCAGCTGATGATCATAATGGTGAAAATGAAAGATGAAATCAGAGTCATCGGAGGCTCCCATTAAATTGATTTAAGGCTGGAAAAATTAATGGGACTCCCTCACCTGCCCCCTCCTCCCCGCCTGGTCTCTGCCTTGCTCTGCCCCCGAGCAGAGCTGCCACACGACGCCGTGGGTGGGGGTCTGCCACTCGGCCTGTGACCCGCCCCCACCCTGCCAAATGGCCAGGGGCCACCTCCCCTGCAGGCAGCGGCGAGCGCTCAGCACCAGAACAGAGCAGAGCGCCCAGCACCAGGGCCCTGGACACAACAGGTCACCTTTTCTTTCCTTTCCCATGAGGATGGAGCTTCTGAAACAGAACAACACGGCGCAAGCCATTTAAAGCCAAGAAATAGAGTCAGTGTGATGCGTCCCATAGGTTCAAGTGACGGAAACCTCCTCAAACCAGTTTAAAGGAGAAAGAACATGTGACTCATCAAACTATAAAGTCCAGGGAGAGCTGGCCCAGCGACGTCACTGCCCCACCTTTGCAGTCCTCTCAGACCACAGCTGGAATCCATCCACTTCCAGCTGGCATGCGGAGGCAGGTGGGGAACGGGACCCCAGACAGCTTCTGGGTTCACCTCACCCCAGCTCAGCAAATGCAGAGGACATAGCTTCTCCCACCCATCATCAACATATCAACCCAGGAAGGACCCTGACTGGTTCATCTAGGGTCACATGCCTTCTCCAAGCCATCACTATTGCCACGTGGTTTAATATTATCTTGACTAGGCCTGGGTCCCAACCCTTCCTGGGACTGAAGGAACAAGGTGTTAATAGGGTTGGTACCACCCCCCAGGTGAGCAGGTGAAAGGGCATCCCCCAAGGATGCTTTATTACCAGAAGGGGAGGAGGCATGTGGTTACATAACGTGAACTGCCCCAACATTTAGCATCTTAGAACAACATCCTCTGTGATGATCTGCCATGATTCTGTGGGTTGACTGGGCTCAGTTCCGTGGGTCTTCTGCTCGACACGACAACATCTGGATCTGTCATCATCTGGAGACCTGACCTGGCAAACGGGTGCAAGACAGCTCACCTGTGTGCGTGGCATCCATCGGCAGGACTCGCTCCAGGCCTCTCTGACTCTGTGGGTCTTCCCAGCCGCCCCTCCATCAGGGGAGCTGGACTTGCCACACGGGAGCTCAGGGCTCCCAAAAGCATGAAAGAAGAAGCTATCAGGCCCGTAACCAGCATAGCGTCACACCCATTGTACTCCACTGTCAAATAGAAAGACAGATTCAGATTTCAGAGAAAGGTAAAGAAGCATCTCCACGAGAGAAGTGATGGAGAATCTTCAGCACCTAAACCCATCTCTGAAGGGTAACCCTTCCCCAGAGGGGAACCCATCTCCTGAGGGTAACCCATCCCCAGAGGGTAACCTGTCCCCCAAGGGTAACCCATCCCCAGAGGGGAACCCATCTCCTGAGGGTAACCCGTCCCCAGAGGGTAACCCATCCCTCAAGGGGAACCCATCTCCGAAGGGTAACTCATCTCCTACAGGGAACCCACCCCCCAAGGGGAACCCATCCCCCATGGGGAACCCATCCCCTGAGAGTAACCCGTCCCCAGAGGGTAACCCACACCTGAAGGTAACCTGTCCCCTGGAAGGGAACCCATCCCCTGAAGGGAACCCTTCCCCAGACGGGAACCCATACCCCGAGGGTAACCCATCCCCGGAGGGTAACCCATTCCCCAGAGGGGAACCCATCCCCAGGCGGGGAACCCATTCTGGGAGGGTAACCCATTCCCCAGAGGGGAACCCATCCCCAGGCGGGGAACCCATTCTGGGAGGGTAACCCATACCCCGAGGGGAACCCATCCCTGCCAGGAGCCAGCACACGAGATCCCACCCATGACAAGGTCATGAGGAGAGACCTGACAGGCAAGGCGGATCAGGACTCGAGGGACTCCCTGGACCTGCTCGAGCATCTACCCCGATACCAAAATCTGTCTGTCTGTTTATTATATTACACCTTTCACCAACTCTTCTTGCATTAACAGGGGGCTATCCCTGACCACCTTTCTCTGGAGAAAATCAACTTAGGGCTCTAGTTGATAAGTCTCCTGGGCATGAAAGCAATATTTTAATTCAAACCCCTCTGTTAGCATTCTAACTTGCGTGGCAGGTTTACCCATACTCTTACAACTAACACACATGACTGTTCACAACTTCCCAACCATGAAAGGCAGGGGAACTTAAACTTCTAAAGTCCTAATAGGCATAGAGCCCTTCGAGGAGTAAAAATTATTAGAATAGTGCTGGTGAAGGATTTCATTGTTGAGCCAATGCTTGCTGCCAAGTTTCCATATCCCTTACCCATTGTGTGCCTGGGAGTATATTAGTTAATATAGTTGGCATGTAGGGAAAATAAGTAGTAGCCTTGGTGTTAGCAACATTAGACCTTTGAGTTAATAAATTCTTTCTTTGTTATAACCCACTGCACCTTTGCCCCATGAGAATGTAACTTTATTTGGTACTTTCTGAGAGTGGCGCCAGACTTTAGAAAAAACACTTTTAGAGAAAATAAGTTTTCTGGTTGACAAACCTTTATCAGAAAAAAGGGTCATAAAATGTTAACAGGCCTCCAGGCCAGAAGATGATGTAAATCACATAAGACTTTTGTATATGGAAAGGTTTGCAGAGAGAAAGCCTGGTTTCCATAAGGGTTAGAACTGCTGACCCTGCATGACTCTGCATCTTCCATTCCCCTCTGTGTACAACCCAAGGTATAAAAGCTCTTTTAAAAATAAAGTTACAGACCTGCTCCACCTAAGCTTGGTCTCTCCATCTCTCCCTCTCTCTTGCCAACTCCGTCCATCCTGAGGGAACCCCTGGATTCTGCTGGGGCTGGACCCTGGCACATCCCCGGAGGGTAACCCATCCCCCGAGGGGAACTCATCCCCCGGGGGGTAACCCACCCCCGAAGGTAACCCATCCCCAGAGGGGAAGCCGTCCCCTGAGGAGAACCCTTCCCCAGAGGGTAACCCATACCCTGAGGGTAACCAGGCCCTGAAGGGTAACCTGTTCCCCCGAGGGTAACCTGTCCCCGGAGGGTAACCCATCCCCCGAGGGCTGGGCAAACAGCGGTGGCAGGCATGCCCCCTGTGTCCACTCAGCTTGAATTAACTCCAGAAGTACTCACAGACGCCCTGCTCAGTGCCAGGCCTAATGCCAGAGCTGGGCCTGGCATCCCTTCCCTCAAGTGAGCTACCCGGCCACCCCCTCCCCATGGGGGACGGAGGCTGCCGTGCCCTTGTTGCCATGGAAACCAAGCATGCTGAAGGCACAGGTGCTCCTCCAGTTCTTTCCCTGCAAAGCAGCCAGCGAGACATGGGGAGCGGGGAGGAGGGCCGAGCCCTGGGAGAGACGCTTGGGCTCCAAGGGCCACTCTGAGCTGCCAGTGCTTGGGTTTCTCGTTCTCCCTCGTCAGAAAAGAAAGGTTCTGGAACCAAACTGGCCTGTGTTAGAGTCCAGGGTCTCCAAGGACCTGTAGCCTTGAACAGGTCCCTTCTGCTCTCTGGGCCTCAGTCTCCTCATCTCTAAAATGGGGTTGATGATAACTTACCTCATCCAGCTGTAATGAGAACGGGGGCTCCTGTGGAGAAGCTGATACAGTGCTGGCACAAAGTAGGCGCTCAGTAAGGAAGCCCTGTCAGCGGGGCTACAGCCTGTTCCAAGGTCCATGTGGCGTCCCCAGGCCGTGCGGCGTCCCCAGGCTGTGCGGCGTCTCCAGGCCCGTGCGGCGTCCCCAGGCCGTGTGGCGTCCCCAGGCCCGCGTGCTGCGTACCCAGGCCGTGCAGCGTCCCAAGGCCACCTGCCATGCGGCTCCACCACAGCTGAGTCAGCTTCTCTGGGCGCAGAGCCGTCGGCCCCGCCTCAGTCCTGGGCATCCTTCAATCCTGAGCTAAGAGCTGCCCCAGGGCTCTTCCTTGATCTGACAGACCCCAGGGAGCCCTGGCCCCTCTGAGCTCCTCCATCCCTGCCTGTGAGTTCAGGTCAACTCAGAGAGGTTGAACTCGACATACTTATTTCATTTCACGCACATTGAGTTTGGGCCTCTTGAACCTCATATCCAGATGAATATGCAAATGGATGCAAATGAGTCCCTGATTTATGCAAAATAGCATGCAATTCTGTGTCCCTGGATTTGCCAGAGAAAAAGGCCTGGTCACCTAATTAAGCAGAAATAACAGGGGGAAAAGATCATGTTTGTCAGTCAGTTAGGTTCAGGCTCAAAGAACCCTGGAGGCCTTCTGGAATGGAGCTGAGGGATCCCTGATCACCCTGGGCCACAGACCACCCCCCAACACTTGGAACCAGAAGCCCCCAGCCCCGGGCTTACCAACAGCATCTAGCTTCACAGTAATGCCCAGTTCCCCTGCAGCTGGCTCCCAAGATCTGCCCCCACCGGAAGGGGATGCCCCCCAGTCCCATCTCCCTACCCACATATACCTACATGCTCACTACTGACCAGGCCCATTGTTAATATCATTCTGTTAAAAAGAGGGACCACCAGGACTTCCCTGGCAGTCCAGTGGTTAAACCTCTGGGCTCCCGATGTAGGGGGCACAGGTTGATCCCTGGTTATCAGGGAACTAAGATCCTGCACGCCTCACGGTGCAGCCAAAAATAAAGAAAGAGAGAAAAGCTGCCACTGAGTGAGCAGGCCCCGTGCTGAGCTCTTTCCACAAGGGCTCCTTCACTCCTGGCAGCAGCCGGGGAAAAGGAACCGTTATCACCATCTCGCAACAGGAGAAACCGAGGCCTTCCTGCTGGGCTGGCGTCTCATGGGTGTGGAGCATCCTCTTCCCTACATGTTGGCCTCCACAGACCTTCTCATTTCACACCTGTGTTGTCCGTGAGGCTGGGGGCTCAGCTCCGGGAAGGCAGGGACTGTATCTGCTCTGGAGCCCTGCCCACAGCCTGGTGCCCAGCCCTGAACAACGCCAGCTCCTGGGTACTGCTTGCTTAGACACAGATATGTTTTCTGCAAACTTGTTGTTACTCAGTTACTCAGTCATGTCCAACTCTCTGCAACTCCATGGATTGCAACACGCCAGTCTTCCCTGTCCTTCAACATGTCCTGGAGCTTGCTCAAACTCATGTCCATTCAGTCGGTGATGCCATCCAACCATCTCATCCTCTGCTGCCCTCTTCTCCTCCTGCCCTCAGTCTTTCCCAGCATCGGGGTCTTTTCCAATGAGTCAGCTCTTTGCATCAGGTGGCTAAAGTGTTGGAGCTTCAGCATCAGTCCTTCCAGTGAATATTCAGGGTTGCTTTCCTTTAGGATGGACGGGTTTCATCTCATTCCAGCCCCAAACTGCTTTCTGGACCCCTTAAATGGCTCACAATGGGATGTCTATCAGTACGGAGTTCACCACACTTTGCTCTTACAGTGTTTTCCCAAAACGTTTGGTGCGAGTACCAGGATCTGTGTGAACTCAGACAGTAGACAGACAGAACCTTCTGGGCACACTGCTGGGTTCTCTGAGCTCTGCATCTCCAAGAGAGGTGCACAGGGCCCATGACGTGCCAGGGCGCTTAACACTCTAAAGAGGAGCATCTCAGATGCAGGTGCCTGGCAAGGCCCCTGCGCGAGAGGATAACAACCCAGCTGGCGGGGCTCACCGTGGGCCAGGGGCTGCTCAGAGTGCTTTGCACGAGTTAACTCAGTATCCTCAAATCAGCTGACGCCGTCAGTGCTCTTCCTAGCCCCCCGTTCTAGAAGAGGAAACTGAAGCGAAAGGCCCGCAAGCATCCTGTGACCACACTGCCACCTGGGCCCCTGCTCTCAGCCCTCTGTCCTCTGGGGCCACGGGGAGAGGGCGGGGTCAGGGTGGCAGGCTGTGGGTACCAAGGCTTTCCAACTGTGGTGCTGGGGAAGACTCTTGAGAGTCCCTTGGACTGCAAGGAGACCCAACAAGCTCATCCTAAAGGAAATCAGTCCTGGGTGTTCATTGGAAGGACTGACGCTAAAGCTGAAACTCCAATACTTTGGCCACCTGAAACTCCAATACTTTGGCCACTCCTCGGAAAAGACCCTGATGCTGGGAAAGATTTCAGGCGGGAGGAGAAGGGGACGAAAGAGGGTGAGATGGTTGGATGGCATCACTTGACTCGACGGGCATGAGTTTGAGCAAGCGCTGGCAGACAGTGAAGACAGGAGAGCCTGGCGTGCTGCAGTCCGCGTGGTCGCAGTCGGCCACGACTGAGCGGCTGAATGACAAAGCAACTCCTAAGGTCACAGCCCTAGGATCTTCTTCTGTGCTGTTTGACCCTGGGCAAGTGACGTCACCTCTCTGAGCCTCAGTTTTCTCGTCTATAAAGTGGGCATAATAACAGAAGGTCCTTGAGAGGGGAGGGGCTGCACCGACTCCTTGCCGTCGAGGTTATAATGCACTTAACACGGTGTCTGGACTTGTGATCGGTGCCTCCAGATTCATACTGGGCAGGACTGAGCTCACAGAGGTGGGGGCGTCCGAGTCACATGCAGAGCGGGGACAGAGCCCAAACTCGAATCCACATCTGCTGACTCAAGGCCCGGCGCCCTCTCCACCACACAGCCAAGCCATCTATCAGGGCTGGCTTCCAGAACGGGGCGTCTGCAAGACTCTGCTTCCTGCAGAGAAGAAGCCAGCTGCTTGCCTCGGCGAGACAGTCCATCATGGCCAGGCTTCTCCCCAGGAAAGGTTTGTGATTTTTGTTGATATGAAAAGATGACAAGAAATAGCTCAGGTAATTATATAAATCTTTCTCAATTTACACATTTTTGCTATTTGCCATTTCCCCAGTAAAGTGTAAATGAGGAGTTGAGAGCAGGTCAGCAGCACTGTAATTAGGTCTGTGTTGTGAAAAAGTTTCTGTTGTGGGTCTTGTCATCAGATCTCGTCACTGTCGAGGGTCCTGCCTCCCCCTTCAGAGGCGGGGATCTCGTCAAGGGCAGGGGATCGGCTCCCACTTCAGGCTGGGCGTCTGCACCATCCGACCGGAGCACCCTCCAAGGGTGGGAATGGACGCCCGCTGCAGACTAGGGTCACCTCCTGGGGAGAAACTGCATCTTCCCCATCAAAATGGCAGGTCCCCGGGAGCTGGGCTGGGAGTCCCCCATCGGACCTGGGGATCCCTAGAGCAGACCCATGTCTCCCCATCAAACTAGCAGCTGCCGCATAGAGCTAGGTGAAAGGGGCCGTGAGCCCCCATCAGACTGGGTGCTCCCCACGAACAAGGATCCCTTCCCCGTCGGGCTGGGGACATGCTGGGCGGGCTCTGTCTCACCCATCAGACTTGGGGGTGGGTGTCGTTTACGTCTTCATGTTCTGTGGCGGAAGCTGACGTTGTGTGAACCCCACCCACACGAGCATGCGTGCACACGCGTGGCAGCCTAAAGAAAGCAGGCTACGGAGGTTCTGAGACCCCCGGCGGAGCAGTAGGGCAGGTCCCTCGCTTATATGTGTGACCACAGGGCTTTCACACGGGCCTCCCTGGCGGCTCAGCGGTAACGAACCCACCTGCCAATGCAAGAGACACGGGTTTGATCCTTGTTCTGCGAAGACCCCCTGGAGAAGGAAATGGCAGCCCACTCCAGTGTTCCTGCCTGGAGAATCCCACGAACGGAGGAGCCTGGAGGGCTACAGTCCATGGGGTTGCAAAAGCACGGACACAACTTGACTAAACAAGAGCTGGGCTTTCACAGTGTCACACGAAGCACGCGGGTGGCCGGAGGGCTGGCTGCCCGCTGACATGGCAGAAAGGAGCCCGGCATGGCTCTCACCTCGGGGAGGGACAACTGAGGTCTCCGGGGCTGAATCCAGGCTTTGGGAACAGGCCAGGAGAGCGTGGGCCAGAGCACAGACCCGGCCCCTACCCCACTCCCAGCCCTTCCCCGGACCAGACATCCCAGGAGGGCAGACCTCAGTCCCAGCATCCTCACCCCCTCCCCGGGCTGCGTGCACCGCACATTACTGCACCGTCTGAGCCTCCCTTCTTCCCCCCCGCTTCCAGTTAATTCTGGATTCACTGACTTCACGCCTGTAGGTGAAGCAGCATGACCAGAAGGCACGGGAGTGATAGTAACAGCCAACACCTGACACCCGCCAAGCCACCGCGGCCAGCTGCAAGGAAGGCGCTATTGGCCCACTTATCCAGCTGAGGGCCCGGAGGCACAGAGGACTGCCGCGTGTCTAAGGCCACATCATAACTACACGACAGGGCCAAGATTCAGATGCAAACTGCATCACTCCCACGTCCTTATCTGCTGCACACCACCTCACTGCCTTCAGCAAGCCTCCCTCGACTAAGTCTCTTTGGCACCAGGATCCTGCCTGCTGGACTGCATGTTCCATGAGGAAAGGGACAGTCTTATATCCCCAGTGATTCTAGCCCAAAGGTGCCCTGTTGTGTAGCAAGGTGATGTGTTCAAGATATAAGCCCGAGGTTTATTTTCATCCCCTATAAACCTTGGTGAGTCCACATCTCCCTGCCTGTCCCCATGCCTGCCACCAAAACAATGCCAGATAGTGTGTGTGTGTGTGTGTGTGTGTGCACGCGCGCGTGCATGCATGTGTGTGTGTGTTGCAAGGAAAGAGAGGGAAGGTGTTATCGGCTGAATGTGGGCCCTGATCCCCAAAGTGATGGCACTGTATTTGGAGGTGGAGCCTTTGGGGTTATTAGGTCCTGAGGGTGGGGCCCTCATCAATGGGATTAGTGCCCTTGTAAGAAGAAGAGAACTAGAAGTTCCTCTTTCCATCACATAATGATATGGCCAAAAGGCAGTGTGCAAGCCAGGAAGAGAGTTCTCTCCCGACACTGAATCCTCCAGCACCTTGATCTGAGACTTCCCAGGCTCCAGGACAGAGAAACTGTTTCAGCTACCCAGAGATGGTCTTTTTGTTATAGGAGCCTAAGCTGAGACAGAGGGGGATGAAACCCAGAAGAAACAACCAGCTTTGAAGTCCTAACTAGATATTTTTGTGTCCATAGTAAGATTATCTTCCTGAAAGCCTGCCTCTGTTGGGGAAGAAACCATTTCAAAGTTGTAAAAGCCACAGCCAGCTCTACTGGGCTGTGCGCACTCTCCTGAGGGTAAGGGAGATGCTCAGCCCAGGACCCTCTCTCTGGCTGAGCAGTGAGGCAGGCTGGAGGGCTGGGACGAATGGCTCTGGGAGCAGCGTCCACCCAGGGCACTACTGCTGAGAGGCGGAGATAAATGCCAGCATCCTCACCCCGCGGCCAGGGCAACTCTGAAGCTCTGCCTGTCTCCCAAGCTCCCCAGCACGGGTCACCTGCTCAGCTAACACACCCGGCTCTGACTTCTGTCCCTGTCTCATGTCCCCCTCAGTGTCCCCGACTGGAATCAAAATCCTCATCTCAGGATCTTCTTCTGGGGAAACTCGAGATGAGCCACTTCCTTTTATTAATCAAGATCAAAGCTCCTTGTCTGAGCCCAGAGGCTCCCCCGGGCCCCAGAACTGCTCTCTCCTGCCCGGAAATCCCATTTCAATCGGCAAGTCAGAAACGGGGCTGACCAGAGGGAACAAGCCTGAGGATGGACGCTACCTGGGTTCCTGGGGCGGGAAACGCACTCCCCATCCACACCCTGGGCCTCGCACAGGCAGGAGAAAGCCAGGGAGGTGAAGGGAGACAGAGCCGTGGGCAGAGGGCGGAGGGCTGAGTCCTTGACGCGCCCACTAGGGTGGGAGGGGGCTGCTGATTGCAGGGCAGGGGGGGTCTCAGCCCCCCGGTCTGCGAGGGCCCAGGGGGTGAGTGTCCTTGAGTATATGGGGAAGGACCACAGGCTGGGGCGCCCAGCGGGGAGCAGTCTGCCAGCAGCCCGAGACCCCCGATCAGCAGCTGCACAGAATCCCAGCTGGGAGAGGGTCCAGCTCACAGCTTCCTCTTGATGAGGGGCTTGTCTAGAGGCTGTGTCTGCTCATCGAGTGCTCCAGCATCAGAACCCATGCACCCTGACCTCAGGCCCACCCACCGTGGTCCGGGCCACCAGCATCCTGCACCTAGATGGCGGCAACAGCTTCCTGGTGGTCTCCTGACCCCCACACCTCCACCCCCGCCTCTGTGCATTCTCCTCCATTTAGCTACCAGGAGATTGTTACAAAGCCAGAGACAGGCCATCAGCTCTTTACTCAAAACCCCCCTGTCACCAAGAAAAGGCAAGGTCCCCCGACGACCTAACCAGTAACGCACGCCCACCTCCCAGGTGCTCCTCCCCGCCTCCAGCGGACAACTTGCACTTTGCATGTGGTGCTCCCTCCACCCAGAGTGCTCTGCGGCTCGCGCGTGCTCCTTCTGTGTCTCTTTGCTCAGTGAGGCCTCCCCAGCCGCCCTGGTTAACATCACCACGCCCTCGCCGGGGCTTTCCACCCCCACCCCCGCCACGCCACTTCTCTCCAAAGCACAGACACCATCTGACACATTTCATTGTCTATCTTCTGGTTCATCTTCATCCCCTGTAGAATGGGGAGGGGGCAGACGTGAGCAGTGTCTGGCTCACCAGCCTACCCAGTGTCCACCTCGATGCAGGCCCTGGCACACGAAAGTGGAAGTCGCTCAGTCGTGTCCGACCCTTTGTGACCCCGTGGACTGTACGGTCCATGGAATTCTCCAGGCCAGAATACTGGAGTGGGTAGCCTTGGGGATCTTCCCCACCCAGGGATCGAACCCAGATCTTCCGCATTGCAGCCGGATTCTTTACCAGCTGAGCCACCAGGGAAGCCCAAGAATACTGGACTGGGTAGCCTCTCCCTTCTCCAGGGGATCTTCCCTACCCAGGAATTGAATTGGGGTCTCCCGCATTGCAGGCAGATTCTTTACCAGCTGAGCTGTCAGGGAAGAGTGGGTTTTCAATAAACACTGAATGAAAGGCACTCGGTTCCCAAGGCAGGGCTTGTTTACTATCCCCTTGCTGGGACACAGAGAGGCTAAGGCGCATGCCTGACGTCACACAGCTGGTGCGTGGGGAAAGCGCAGTTGGAGCTCTGTCTCCCGAGTTGTGCTCCTGGGCAGAGTCACCTAGTGGCTCAGATCCAGCTCTGGCGGCAGGCAGACCTCAGTCCTTGGCCTTGACCCTTTCCAGGAAGCTGCTTAACCTCCCGGGGCCTCAGATCCCTTACCTGCAAAACAGAACAGCTTCTCTGGGCGCGGCTGTGAGGATGAAAGGAGCTGGGGCACCCTGAGCGCTTGTGGTTATTATTACTCTGATCAGTGTCTAAAGCCAGGGTCTCCTCTCCTATGCGAGGCACGTCCTCCTCGCGTCTCGGGAGCTGCTTCCTACTCCCCCGATTCCCCCTCTCTCTGTTGTCAGAGGCTTGCAAGATGAGCTGTTGACTGATATGATAATTTCACTACAGTAGCGGAGTCAGTCAATTGCTCGGTGACGGATTTCACGGGCCCCACCACATCTCCCGGGCCCCCTTCTGCTGAGTGAGCTGCAGGGCCGGGATTTAACAGAACCACAGAGCTCTCAGACGCTAACTCCTGCACGAGGAGGGACTTCTTACTATGAACAGTCTGCCTCAAGGCGTTTGGAACAAGGCTGAGTAGGACGACAGAAGGAATCATCCCAGAGCGGCCGGGGGAGGGTCTTTCCAGCCCTTTCCATGGACTTCTTAGAAATAAGTATTATTAATACCACTTGTCCTTGGCACTCCTGCAAAGGTCTCAGCATCCCCAGTTTAGAGATGAGGAAACTGAGGCCTGGAGGTGAAGGCATGCTCTGAAAGACACACATCGGGGCTTTGGCAGAGCTGGAGGTGAACACAGGCCTGCTAGATCTGAGGCTGCAGGCTTGTCCATCATCCCAAGCAAACTCTTATCTACAGTTACTGTCCCAGGAAAAGTCCTGTCCCGCTCCCCCTGAGAGCCCCACCCAGACAGGGCATTCAATCAACTTGAGCAATGAGATGAAGACCTGATCTTCATCCCATTTGTACTTAGCAAGGCCCCCCCTCTCCCATTAGACGGGGGCAGGGCAGTAGTGAGCCTCCCTTTGATAGAAAATGGGAAACTGAGGCCCGGAGAGGGTGGGTGCGTCTGGACCAGATGCAGCTGGTCAGCGTCCAGGGTCAGTTCCTGAAGCCACAGCTTCCCCTCTCGCTCCCCGGGACCCACACTGGACACTCACCCTCCAGGAATCAGCCCGCCCCCAGGCAGCCCGCTCCCGCGGGAGGGCCTCCCACGCTCCTCCGCACACCCTGCCCTCCCTCAGCCCTGGCGCACGGGCACCCCGCCTGCCCTCCCTTTCCGCATGCCTTTCCTGGGGACCGCCACGGCTGTAGGCCTGCTCGCCGCTGTGGCTCCAGCAGCCAGCACGGGCCCGGGAGCCGCAGGGCTCGGGGAGCGGAGGAGGGAATGACTCCGCCGCGGGCGGGACCCCCCCCCCCCCCCCCCACGCCCCTCCTTGGCGGCTCTTGCCCTGGGTTCCATAGATGCTCGCCGAGCCGTGGGACCCCGCCCCGGGAGGTCTGCCTGCGCCCTCGGCTTCCCTCCTGCCTGCATGCCCGCCGCCACCGCTAAGTATGGAGGGGAGGCAGACGCGCGGGTGGGGGTTGGACAGACGCGTGGAGAGAACAGCGCGGATGGGCGGACAAGTGGAGAGAACACTTCCCTCTGGGTGGTGGGCTGGGTTTGGTTTTTTGTTTTGCTTCCGGCAGGCAGCTCTAGAATCCAAGAAAAGCCAAGGATTGGCCCGACCTGCCAATCCCACCCTCAGCGTGGGCTCTGCTCCGCCCCTGGAGCTCACCCCACCCTCCCTCACCCCCTAGGGGTCTCAGGCCCCTCCCCATATGGGCTGTTGCCCATAGCAACAGCCCCAGAGCCCCGCCTCTCCACACAGCGAAGCCCTCAGCTTCTTTTTCCTCCCAGGCTTTCCCAATAGAGGCCAAGGCCTGTGCCTCCACACCATTCCAGAACTGGGGCCCGTCCTTTCTTCCAGAAACACGCAGAGAAGAAGCTCCCAGGAGCCCCCCTGGAGCAGGAGAGGGCTTTCTGGGTGATGGAAACAGTCATATCTGTGCGGCCGAACGCAGGTGGCGTAAAGCCTCGTGTGTGCGGCACCTCAAGTCACACTAGAAATGTGGCTAATGGGACTGAAAAATAAATAATCTGCGATATTTCATTTTAATTAACTAAAGAATAGCTACGCGAGGCCATCGGCGACTGCGCCAGCCAGCACAGCTCCGGGGCCTGAATCACGCGGCCTAGCCTCGGTCCTCCTGCTGGTTCCGGAGCAACCTGGAGCAGCGACCGCGGCTTTCTTTCCTTGTAGTAGTCACCGAGTCGGGTCCAGTTCTTTGAGGCCCCGGGGACCGCAGCACGCCAGGCTCCTCTGTCCTTCACTGTCTCCAGAGTTTGCTCAAACGCATGTTCCTCGAGTCAGTGATGCCACCCAGCCACCTCATCCTCTGCTGCCTCCTTCTCTTGCCCTCAGTCTTTCCCAGCATCAGGGTCTTTTCCAGTGAGTGGACTCTGTGCATCAAGTGACCAAAGTATTGGAACTTCAGCTTCAGCATCAGACCTTCCAAAGAATATTCAGGGTTAATTTCCTTTAGGATGGACTGGTTTGATCTTCTTACTGTCCAGGGACTCTCAAGGGTCTTCTCCAACACCACAGTTCTAAAGCATCAATTTGTCGGCCCTCAATCTTCTTTATGGTCCAACTCTCACATCCATACATGACTACTGGAGAAAACATAGCTTTGACTAGACGGACCTTTGTCAGAAAGTGATGTTTCTGCTTTTAAATATGCTGTCTAGGTTATCACATCTCAAAGAAAACAAAATTAAAAAACAACCCAAGTACTGACATTATTCTTGCCTTTTATTCCAGCATCTCCCAGAGCTCCAATATGTACAAACTTCATTTATACACATATAATATACACCATATATACGTATTTATATATATTCACACACCAGCCCACACGCTCTCATACACTCACACGCACGCACCCTTCCAGGAGGGTCGTGTGGCCGCCCATGAGGCCCGCTTGGGCCCAGACAAGAGGCGCTGGGCTTGCCAGGCAGTTGTGAGGTTTTGTGTTTGTTTTTTTTTTTTGCTTTTAAAAAGAAGGCCATCTCCTCCGGAGGTGTCCTCCGTCTCCCCAAACCCAAACCACTCCCCTAACACTGAAACTGTTTTTTTGTTAAAAAGGAAGAGGTTCCCCTCTGCCCTGCTCAGGTACATGGCGGAGTTCCAGGCCCGTCCTCATGGCCCCGTTTAGGCCCTTTGAGGGTGAGGCCACCCAGTGCTCCCTGGGGGCCCCGGACCGCCGGAAGGGCCCACTGCAGGCTGAGGGCTGCAGCCAGGCCTGCCGCAGCGTGGCCTGGGCGGGGCTACAGTGACCTGGGCGGGGCTACAGTGGCCTAGGCGGGGCTACAGTGACCTGGGCGGGGCTACAGCGAGGCCTGGGCGGGGCTACAGCATCAAGGGCGCCTGCCAGATGAGGAGGGTGCTGTCCGTCTCCCCACACGGGGCCGGCTTCCCGGGGCTGCCAGCGGCGCTGCCAAAGTTGCGGTAGCCGCGCCCTCCAGAGATGATGGCCACGGAGCAGATCTCCTTGCGGTGGGCGTCACGGGCGCAGGGCCGGCTGCGCACCCAGACGTCGGGGTCATCCACCATCTCGTAGATGGAGCCATCCTCCTCGCTGTGCTCCAGGCCCGAGCCGTCCGCAGGCTCTGGCTCCCGCACGGACAGCCGCGGGCCCGGGAGGTGGGAGGTGGAGCGCAGGCGGTACTGCAGCAGGATGCCCTTCTTGCGGATCAGCTCCCCGCCCACGTGGCTCGCGGGCACCGGCGCCGGCTCAGGAGCCGGCCCGTCTGGCTTGTCCTCCTCGGCCTGCTGCCCCTCGGCCTCCTCCTGGTCACTCCGCAGGATATCGGGGGCCAAGATGCTGGTGGCCACAGCCAGGAAGGCCACGGGCCCACAGTGCCCGTTGAGTGACACCATGCCTTTCCCTGCAGGAAGGGGACAGAGAGAAGGGGCACAAAGGCCCAGAGTTCTAAAGACCCATTGAGTCTGGAGGAGAAGGGGACGACAGGATGACGTGGCGGGATGGCGTCACCGACTCAACAGACATGAGTCTGAGTAAGCTCTGGGAGTTGGTGATGGGCAGGGAGGCCTGGCGTGCTGCAGTCCATGGGGCTGCAAAGAGTCGGACGTGACTGAGCAACTGAGCTGAACGGAACTGAGTCTCTCGGAGAACTTCCTGGGTTTCATTTGTGGCTTACTTGGGTTACTGCCATCTACGTGTGCAGCCTCCCGGAAGGCCGCGGGTCTGGAGGGGTGCTTGCCGTGCTCCAGGGCTACTTCCTTGCAAGAGTGGAGAAGGGGAGCACAAGCAACCTCATAAGCCACGCGGGGAGGCTTGGCGTGGGAGCGCCTGCAGCTCCCTGCCCGGGCCACCCTCACGCCTCCGTGCCTTTGCCCAGGCCATCGCCTCTGCCCAGAGCGCCTTTCGCGTCTGCCTGACTCGACGCCTTGGCCTCGAGGCCCGGCGCAGCCCCTCCGCAGGGCTCCCTTCTTGCCTTCACCCACGAGAGATGATCAGTCCTGTCTCCGCTCCGCCGACCCCAGGACGCCTGCCATCACAGCACATGCTGCCCTGGCGACACCACCCCGACCAGGCTGTGCGTACGTGGGGCAGGGTCTCTGCCCAGGGCATCCCTGCGACCCCAGGACGGATCCGAGGATGGAATAATGGCCTAGCGATGAGACCCGGCAAGCAGGAAGGCCCGCCGTCTAGGAAGAGGGTCTTCCTGGGCAGAGAGGCTTGCGGTCCACCTGGGGCTGGCCTCCCTCGGGGCGTCCGCCTCCCACTCCGCTCAGCCCTCCCCTCCTGCAGCAGCTGGAGGAGGCCACTTCATCACCCATCACTCAGGGCTGAGGCAGAGACGGGGCCCAGAGCTCCGGGGTCTTCCAGACCCTAGATCCAGCATCCCGTCAGGGGGGCCCCTCCTCTAACCCAGGCAAACACAGTGGCACATGGACCTCCGTCCCCGAGAGCCCTGTTATTTCTGTCTCTGGAGCCGGGACACGTGGAAGCCGCCGTGGCGACAGAGCAGGAGGCGGCCGGCAGGACCTCTCCTGGGAGCCGGGTGTCTCGGCCAGTCCTCAAGCCATCGGGCCCACGTGCCCCCTGTGCCCACTGCCCCAGATAGGAGAGCTGCAAGGAGACTGCAGACCCGGTGACTTAACTCCACGGAGCCACCAACAGTGACAGAGGGCACTGGGGAACGGACCCGTGTCCCCCGATCAGGAGAGCGCACGCTTCTGGGCACAAGACCCCCCGCCCCGGCCACGTGCAGCCGACTCCCGGGTCGCACCTGTGATCTTAGGGATGCCTTCCAGCCGAGGCACCGGCAGCAGCACGATGACGCCCTGGTCGGTGCCCACCCAGAGCAGACCCTGGCAGATCAGGAGGCTGGTGACACACAGGTGCTTCTGGCCTGCGGAGGGAGGAGCGGCGTGAGCAAGCAGGCCCTCTTGCGGGATGGCGGTGCGTGGGGCCCCCAAAGCTGAGAGCGCGGCTCCTCGGGCTGCCCTCCTGGGACAAGCGAGAAGCTGGACGGCCCTGGGATTAGGAGTGGGGCTCGGGAGGCTGACCTGGCTGGGGTCTGGCCCTCGGTCACCCAGCCTCCGTTCCCACCTATGTAAAGCGGGGCTGCCTTGGGGATGCACTGAGGGAGAATCACAGTGCCGCCCACGTCGGCTCTCGATGCAGCGGCGGGCTCACCTGCCACGAGGTGCAGGCTGAGGGCCCGCCCATGCCGGGGACATACCTGGCCGGCTGGGGAGCAGAGAGAGGCCGGGGTGATGCAGACAGAGCAGAAGGGATGTGTGGGGAGGGGTCTGGGCGAGCTGGCAGCCCCGTGGGTTCCAGCCCGGCCTTGACATCCTGCCCGCACGGGCCTTCCTCCGGCAGGGGCACAGATGCAGTCCTGGGCCCCGCGGCGAATGGGCTCCCAGCACCGGGAACTAGTGTGTTTCTGACGCCGCTCTAGACTTGCAGACCAGTTCTTGTCGTCACCCCCTGGCTGGCTCTGCCTTTGAGGGGGAGCAGTGGCGGGGGAAGGTGGGCCCCTGTGCCCTTCCAGGGAGGAGGCACAGTGTGGGCCACAGAGCCCGAGCCGAGAGCAGGGCGCCAGGCACAGGTGCCGGGTCCAAACCCCGGCTCAGCCACCTCCTGGCTCCACCTCCTCGGGCCGGAAACAACACCCCTCTGTGCCCGGGTCCCCTCACTGTGCAAGGCGACAGTGATGCCGTTTCACAACCTCGTCCTGAGGAGTGGATGAGCCAGCGGCTGGGAATCACGTAACCCAGAGCCTGGCACAGGGCACGCGCGGGCGGGTGCCGGCCACCATCACTGCTTCACTGCTGCTGACAATTCCGCGCAACGGGAAGGGGCGTGAGGGAGGCGCTGGGGGCCCAGGCCTGCCCTCCCAAAGGGCTGTCTCACCTCCAGCCTGGATCCTTCTGCCCACTGACAGACACAGTTTCTCCCCAAATTCCAAGTCACGCCACGACATGTGAAGTGATGCTCGGAAGAGGGGGTTCTCAGGCCAGGCTTGCGTCAGCACCAGCAGGAGAGCGGGCACCCGCGGGCCAACCCCAGAGGGGAGGCGCAAGCCCGCATTTCCAGCAGGTTCCCAGGGACACCCAGGCTGCTGGCCCCGGGGCTACTCTGAGAAATACTGCCTTGCAGGTTCCAAAGCACTTCACACTCTGCCCTAGCCCGATACAAGCTTGCAGCAGCTGACAGGTGAGCACGACCTGGATGCTGTGCCCATTTTCCAGATGAGGACATTAAGGTCCAAAGAGGACATTAAGGTCCAAAGAGGTCACCCAGCTGGTGAGTGCAGGGCGGGGTGGGGGGCAGAGCTCAAGTCTGTCACTTATTACAGCCTAACGCTTTTACACTGCCTCTCCACTCTTTCTTTGGCCATGCCTCATGGCAAGTGGGGCCTCGGTTCCCTGAGCAGGGATTGAACCTGCGGCCCCTGCGCTGGAAGCTCGGAACTTTAACCTCCTTAATTTGACCTCCAGCAAAGTCCCTGCCTCTCTACGCTTAAGCAAACTGCTTGAGTTCCACACCTGCATGTGTGTGGGCTTCCTCTGCAGAGTCCCAGAGCAGACTGGTGCGGCTCCCAGTCACCCCAGAAGGAGGGTCTGCTAGCTTGGGGTTCACATAGCATTGCCTAACACACTGGTCTGACACCTTCGCCCACCCACCCACTCAGCACCCCGGCACATCCCAGGCCCTACTGTGTGGGGGACTGCACTTGGGGCTGGAGGCAGAGGGGGAACCGCACGAAGTTCTGCTCCTAAGGCGCAGACATTCTGGAACTTTCTATGACAGTGACAACGTTCTCTGCCCAGTTCGGTCACCATCAGTCACACGTGGCTACTCACAACTTGAGATGTGGCTAGTGGCACCGAAGGACTGAGTCTGTGACCTCACTTCCCTTCCATGTTAATGGAAGCTACCGCATTAATGGGGGCTTCCCTGGTGGCTTAGACAGTAAAGAATCTGCCTGCAGCGGAGGAGACCTGGGTTCCGTCCCTGGGTCAGGAAGATCCCCTGGAGAAGGGAATGGCTCCCTACTCCAGTATTCTTGTCTGGAGAATCCCATGGACAAGAGGAACCTGGTGGGCTAAAGTCCATGAGGTCGCAAAGAGTCAGACACAACTGAGTGACTCACACACACACACACACACACACACCCGTAATGCAGCCCTGGGAGGGGACGGAGGAAGTGGGAACACAAACAAGGAGTGTAGACACCCGGCAGAGATTCTAAGGGGGTGATGAGGCAGAGAGTGGCTGGGAGGAGTCTCGGGCCTCACTCTGCTTCCTGGGAGGATGGGGGGCAGGAGCCAGGAGACCAGATCTGATGACAAGGGGAGGCAGCCACGCCAGGACCCAGGGGAAGCTCTGGAGACGGCACGTGCAAAGGCCCGGTGATGGGAGTGAGCCAGCGGCTCTGAGGAAGACGGAGCCAGCGCGGCGCAGGGACCAGGCACCGCGAGATGACCAAGGGCGGGTCGGAGGGTTGCCGGGCCGAGGCGAGGGCGGGGACTGTTCACTGTGAGCACGACGAGGCGTGGCTGGCGGGTCTGAGCAACAGAGCAGGGCACCCTGATTTTAGCGAAGCCTTTGGTTGCAACGTGACAGAGGATGGGGTGGGTGCAGCGAGCAGAGAGACGAGCAAGGCAGGGATGATGGTGCCCGAGGCGCGGCGGCGACAGGGAGATGGTGAGAACCAACACGCTGGACAGACTAGGGGGTGGGGAGGGAAGGAAGGCAGCTCCCAGCTCTTCCCATGTCCAGCAACCGGGTGCAAGCCAGTGCTGCAGACAGCCCGGGATGGGAGAGGAGCAGGCTGGGGGGACGTCCAAGTTCAGGACTCGATGTCGTCTGAGACGCACATTACACATCCAAGTGGAGCTGTCGGCGGACAGTGGGATGTGAGTCTGTCCGGCGACAGGGTGCAGATTCCTCAGGTCACATCATGGTGTCGATTCCACGTGCAAATGCAAATCAGAGCGGGGGAAAGCAGCCAGCGTGTCAGGCTGTTTCACAGACAGCGTCTGGGTTGGGGAGCTGGGACTCTTCTCCACCCCCGCACCAATTCGGAGAGTGTAGGCCTCCCACCCCCAGGACCAGCTCCTGGGACGCCTGGCAGCGGGTGGCCCAGCCCTGGGACTCAGGGAGTGCAGGAGGCCCGGCTGCGAGCCCTTCCCGCCTCCCCTCGGGGCTCTGCTCCAGCTCTGGGGTTCCCTCCCCTCGGGGCTCTGCTCGAGCTCGGGGGTTCCCCCCCTCGAGGCTCTGCTCCAGCTCTGGGTTCCCCCCCTCCCGCCTCCCCTCGGGGCTCTGCTCCAGCTCTGGGGTTCCCTCCCCTCGGGGCTCTGCTCGAGTTCTGGGGTTCCCGCATGCTCTGCGCCATGCACTCTTGGCCTCCCCAGATGTAAGCTTCCTGAGGGCAGCAGCTTCTCTGTGTGTCAAACGGCCTCCCCAGCTCGTGGATCAAATGCCCTGGCTCCTGGCGGACGCGTGAAGAGGATCTGCGAACTCAGATCCAGAGACACGTGAAGAGGATCTGCGAACTCAGATCCAGAGAGCGACCAGTGGTCACCAGTGGGGAGGGCGAAGGCGGGAGGGGCAGGAGAGAGGTGGGGGCTGAGCAGGCACAAAGTACTGGCAGCAAATAAATCCACTGCAAGTGCACACTGCACAGCACGTGGAATACAGCCAATGTTTCACAGCGACTGTGAAGGCGTACGGCCCTTCCAGAAGCTTCCCTGGGGCTCAGATGGTAAAGTGTCTGCCTGCAATGCGGGAGACCCGGGTTCGATTCCTGGGTCGGGAAGATCCCCTGGAGAACGAACGCTACATTGCCCAGCTGCAACTTATATAATAGTGTAAATCAACTATACCTCAATAAATGCTTTTTAAAAGGACCTGTGATTAAATGAGAGGATGAATGAATGAAAGCAGAGAAGTGAACAAGGATGTGGGCGCTGACGTCTCTTACCAGCTGCATGAATCGATAAGCCACTTTCTACCATCGCTCAACATACATCCCCTGCTCAGCTGCATGAATCGATAAGCCACTTTCTACCATTGCTCAACATACATCCCCTGCTCAATTTTATGATTATTAGAAATTTTATATATGTATATAACACACACTGTGTGTATATAAATATACACATATATACTCGCACACTATAATATAGATACACACAGTTGGGCACAGCTCTTAGCCCATAAAATACAATCAATAAATGGAGGCTATTAGGAAAATGTGATTATTAAAACGACCTAGACCCAAATGTTTTAAGATCAGCTCCATCAGAGCCAGAAATCCACGAAATAATCAAGGCCAAGAGAAGGGGCAGTGGCAGATGTCCCCATCCAACATGCCTCCCCTCCTTTTCCAGGGCCCCGGGGACCTTAGGACCAGCAAGCGACCATTTCCTGATGCCCTCCCCTCCCCCGAGCCCCCCAGACCACAGACACCAGGCAAACGAGAGGAAGGCGGCGAGAAACCGCAAGAGGTGCCGGAACGGAGAAATGACTTCATCTGCAGACCTCGTTCCGGGCCCTTCCTCCTCCCGCTTTGCCTCGAGGAAAAGAGCAAGGCACTTCACAAACAGTCCGAAAGGGGGAAAAAAAAGTCTAATGGTGGATAAATATTTTATCACAGAGACTTAATGCGGCTCTGCTCGACTCGCCCAAGCCGTCTATCCGGAGATGTGCAGCTTTAAAAAGCCCAGGCTCTCCGCGGACACTTTATTAATGGCCTGTCTAGTTAAGAGGAGGAGGGAGTTTAGGTTCAAAACTGCATTAATACCAGTCGGGGAGGCGAGTGGAGGAAAAGGGTCCGGGGGAAGGAAGCGCGATGAATTTTTAACACGCCCTTAAAAAAGACCACACTTAGGAGGAGGAAGAAATTCATTAGTAAGTACGCAATTATTTCATTTGGTGGTGTGGGGGAGAGAAAAAATACCTAAAAGCCTTTCAAAAGTATCTGTACTAAAGAATTTGAGAATCCTGCTCGGCTCTTCCGCCAGGACACAGTGTGGGGTGGATTTGAAGGCCCCCTCCACCCAGGGCTGGCTCCTCTTGGGCTTGGGGCCTCCTGGCCGGCAGGGCCCGGGGCTGTAACACCTGGGCTCCTGGTGTTAGGAAGGGTCAGGCCCGTGGGGAGGAGGCCCGGGCTGTAACACCTGGGCTCCTGGGGCGCTGTCCTCACCGGCTTGGGTGAAGACCCGTGCCTGCCCTGAGAGGTGGGGCTGGAGTGCCTGGTCACACAGCTGGCGGGGCCTGACTCTGGGCTCTTATCTGGCCCCAGGAATTCAGCTCCGATCTCAGGCCCCCATCGATCTCAGGCCCTCAATGTACAGATGGGGAAACAGAAGCTGGAGAAGTGGGAGGCCGCCGGGTTAGTGAGTAAGACGGCTGTGGCCCAGGTCCGGGCTCTGGGCCCCTCAGCAGAGTGACCTGAAGCTGGTCGTTCAACGCCCGGGGACTCCGGTTACCTGTCTGCAGTCATCCTCACGATAACCATCGCCCCTTCTTCTGTGTCTTGGAAGCGCGTTAGTCCCTCAGTCGTGTCCGCCTCTCTGCTGCCCCATGGACTTTAGCCTGCCAGGCTCCTCTGTCCATCGGGTTTCCCAGGAAGAACACTGGAGTGGGTTGCCATTCCCTTCTCCAAGGGATCTTCCGGACCTTGGGATCGAAACCGGGTCTCCTGTATGGCAGGCACATCTTTTACAGTCTGAGCCACCAGGGAAGTTTTTTTTTTTTTTTTTTTTTTAAGGCAGAGGAACCAGAGATCAAATTGCCAACATCCGCTGGATCATCGAAAAGGCAAGAGAGTTCCAGAAAAACATCTATTTCTGCTTTATTGACTATGCCACAGCCTTTGACTATATGGATCACAAAAACTGTGGAAAATTCCAAAAGAAATGGTAATACCAGACCACCTGATCTGCCTCTTGAGAAACCTATATGCAGGTCACAAAGCAACAATTAGAACTCAACATGGAACAACAGACTGGTTCCGAATAGGAAAAGGAGTACGTCAATGCTGTATATTGTCACCCTGCTTATTTAACTTCTGTGCAGAGTACATCATGAGAAATGCTGGGCTGAAAGAAGCACAAGCTGGAATCAAGATTGCCGGGAGAAATAATCAATAACCTCAGAGATGCAGATGACACCACCCTTATGGCAGAAAGTGAAGAGGAACTAAAAAGCCTCTTGATGAAAGTCAAAGCGGAGAGTGAAAAAGTGTGCTTAAAGCTCAACATTCAGAAAATGAAGATCATGGCATCTGGTCCCATCACTTCATTGGAAATAGATGGGAAAACAGTGGAAACAGTGTCAGACATTATTTTTGGGGGCTCCAAAATCACTGCAGATGGTGGTTGCATCCATGAAATTAAAAGACGCTTACTCCTTGGAAGAAAAGTTATGACCAACCTAGATAATATATTCAAAAGCATAGACACTACTTTCCCAATAAAGGTCCGTCTAGTCAAGGCTAATGTTTTTCCAGTGGTCATGTATGGAAGTGAGAGTTGGACTGTGAAGAAAGTTGAGTGCCAAAGAATTGATGCTTTTGAACTGTGGTGTTGGAGAAGACTCTTGAGAGTCCCTTGGGCTGCAGGGAGATCCAATCCGTCCATCCTAAAGATCAGTGCTGGGTGTTCATTGGAAGGACTGATGCTAAAGTTTAAACTTCAAAACTTTGGCCACCTCATGCAAAGTATTGACTCATTGGAAAAGACCCTGATACTGGGAGGGATTGGGGGCCGGAGGAGAAGGGGACAACAGAAGATGAGATGGCTGGATGGCATCACTGACTCAATGGACATTAGTTTGAGTGAACTCTGGGAGTTGGTGTTGGACATGAGGCCTGGCATGCTGCAATTCATGGGGTTGCAGAGTCGGACATGACTGAGCGACTAAACTGAAACTGAATGTTATAATGTGCTGCTTCCTAGTTTAAGATATTATAAAATGCTATATTGAGAAGCTTGACTTAGGACAGAAGAGGTATTAAGGAAGAATTGTTCAGACCTGTCTTTGGGATCAATTAAACAAGGGAATGATGCAGAGGGAAAAGCTGAATGTGACCCTGAAGCAATGAATAAAAAGAAGATCTTAACAAGATGAATAATACAAACAAAAATGAACAGGGGGGACCATTTTATTTAGACTCAATTTGATGATACTTGCAGGTAGAAGTGCCTAATAACCATTCAAATAACTGGAACTTGACATAGATGCTAATGACAATTTATACATAATACAATAAACACAGAGTCATAAGCCTTAGGAGAAACAAGTTTTTCTGAAAATATTGGATAAACAGAGAAAGTAAAGGGGCTGTGGTTACAGCTCTGGTATATTAGTTTGCAAAAGCTCCTATAGGTATGGGGAAGGAGGTGGGAGAGGGTTCAGGATGGGGAACACGTGTACACCCATGTTGGATTCATGCTGATGTATGCCAAAACCAATACAATATTGTAAAGTAATTAGCCTCCAATTAAAATAAATAAATATATATTAAAATAAAAGTATCACAAACTGGTTGAATTAAATCACATATATGTATTTCATAGTTGGGGAGACTAGATAAGTTCAAAATTAAAATGTCAGCAGGGATAGGTCTTACTGAGGGTTAGGAATGAATGCTCTCTTTCACGCCTTTCTCCTTGACTTACAGGTGGCCATCTTACCAGTATTTCTCTTCACATGATCTATTCTGTATCTCTTGGTCCACATATATTCTTTTTAAAATTATACAAATCATACTGGATTAGGACTATTGGTAATGATCTCATTTTAACTTGATTACCTCTGTAAAGATCATATTTCATGTAAAGTCACTTTCTGAGATCGTACATTATTTTTGATGTGTAAAATTTTTAGGAACATAATTCTTCTCATAATACTCCACCCTCTGCCCTGCCACCATTAGTGTCCTTTTCACATACAAAATTCATCATCTTCCAGCATCTTGAAAAATCTTAACAAATTCCAACATCATCTCTGTACAAAATACCTCCTAACCATCATATAAGTCATGTATAGGTGAGGTATGATTCATTGAAGCAAAATGTATTTCTAGTTGAGAACCTGTAAAACCATAAAATAAGTTATCTGCTTCCCAAACACAATGATGGACCAGCACAAAGGGGTCCCCTTTCCACTTCAGAAGGGACATGAAAAGAAAGTGTAAATTTCAGAAAGCAAGTCTGAAATCTAGCAGGGTAAATTACACTAGCTTTTAAGGCATGAGAAAAAATATCTCTGCCTAGATGCTCTATCGTTGGTAATTACCACAGCCTCTGGCAGTCAGCTCTCTGAAACTGAGGAGCTGATTCAACTCTAAGGAACTGAGGAGGAGACAGTCCTGCCATGGGACTGTGTCCTTTGGGCCAGTAGAAGCCCTCATGATCCTGAACTGCCTTTGGAGTCATTCTTCCCTTTTCTTGAAGGATACCACATGTTTGGAGCCAGAGAATCCCAGAAGCCTATAGAATCCCAGAAGTCCAAAAACCATCCCCTGCCCTGCCATATAAGCTTATATATACATATACACACTTATGTATAAATGCATATGTTTATACATAGATACATTTTTATATATACAGGTATGTACATACATGCATTTATATATATGTTATATTTGTTTAATTAGTATATGATTTGTATAATTTGTATATATATATATAATATGTGAATATGTATAAAATCCCATCATGTCATTATTTATAGGTTCATATATATATATGGATATATATATATGTATACATGCATGTATATGAGAAAGAGCAGAGAGATTGACTTTTACAAACTGACATGATTGTAGAGGCTAGTTTGAGATTTGTAGGGCTGACCTTCAAGCTAGAGATTCTGGCATGACTTTATATTGCTGTCCTAAGTCTAAAGTGAGTATGAAGGCAGTCTGGATGAAGAACTCCTTCCTTTTTGGGAGATCTCAGTCTTTTAAGGGCATCAACTGATTGGATGCAACCAATCCACAATACGAAAGGCAACCTAGTTTATAAAAAATCTGCTAATTTAAATGTTAACCACATTTTAAAAATACATTCACAGTAAATTCTAGACTGGAGAAGGAAATGGCAACCCACTCCAGTACTCTTGCCTGGAAAATTCCATGGACAGAGGAGCCTGGTAGGCTACAATCCATGGGGTTTCAAAGAGTGAAACACAACTGAGCGACTTCACTTTCAATTTTCACTTTCCACTTTCATGCATTGGAGAAGGAAATGGCAACCCACTCCAGTGTTCTTGCCTGGAGAATCCCAGGAATGGGGGAGCCTGGTGGGCTGCCACCTATGGGGTCGCACAGAGTCGGACACAACTGAAGTGACTTAGTGGCAGCAGCAGCAACTTCCAGACTGGTGTTTGACCTAGCAACTGGGCACTACAGCCTAACCAGGAGAACACATAAAATTAACCAACACACATGGAAACAACAAAAGAATGGACAGAAAAAAGTGATCCAGTAAAAAAGCTAAGAGTCAGAATTACGGAAGATAATGAGAAAGTCCTATAGTGGAAGGGGTAGTGGAAGTCTTACAGTGGAAGCCCAAAGAGTAGAAATTTAAGTTTGTGTGTGTGTGTGTGTGAACTGTATCAGAATAGACAAAGAAGGCAAATGAATTCTAGATTAGAAATGTTTATTTTCTAAAGAAATTGTTTTTGTCAGTGGGAGTTTCATAAAGATAGGCAAAAGATTTTTAGACAGGAACACATCAAGGAGAAAATTCTGTTTCCTGAAGCATGACTAAAGAGATAACCTAAATAAACCTCCTGACCAAAACAATGAATAATCCTGGCTAAAAGACATAAACATAGCCATTTTAAAAGCTTGGCTGAGGTAAGGAGAAATTTAAAAATAAATACTCAGAGGCCTCAAAACAAAGTAAAAGTGGAAAGTCTGAGAGAGAAGCTCATACTGAGGTCAGCTTTCCTAAGGTTTCTTTCAAAATCTAGTGACAATGAGCTTCTCACTGATGACAGTACAACAGAAAATGGCAAGGCTGATGCATAATCTAAAAGAATATATTTACACAAAAAATATATTTTGTGTAAAACTAGGGTCCCTAAAAGTAAACAAAAATAAACTACACATATAGAAAAATAATAGCTACTTTTGACTTTTATTCTGGATAAAAGGGAAATTGAAGAATAAAAACAAGAAGTCTGATTAAGTCTGAATGTATAATATGAATTCCTGAGGAAATAGCACCTGAATTTGGTGTATTATATGATCTGAAAATCCTTAGGGTGAAAAGATGTCTGAGGTTTTTTATTGCTTTCAGGTATTTATCAGATTCAAATACAAATTTTGGGGAGGAAACTAACTTTAACACAGTCATAAAAGAATAATTATAAATGAAAGTCCAAGAAATCTAAAACCACAATAAAATATGAAATATATAGGAAAAGAATGCAGAATGAATAGAAGACAGCAGTAACTGTAGAAAGCAGAAACAACAAGAACTTCAGACACTGGAATGATCACAAATGGAAAATAAATATGCTTAATATATTTTCAAAAAAATAAAAATACAGTCTATAAAAAAAAATATAGTACCATAAAAAGTACTAGAGAGGAAAGGAAGATCCTTGTCAAATAAATACTAATTAGATTGATGTTTGACTTTTTAATAGCAACAATGGAATCCAGAAGACTAACACTCCCAATGAGTTGAGAAAATGTAACTCTCAATCCTAAATTGTATGTCTACTACAAACATCTTTCAAGAACAAGGCCAAAATGAAGACACTTTTAGAGCTACCATAACTTACAAATTTTGTCACCAACAGAACTTTTTTAGAGAGACTGCTAATAAGTGTATATCAGGAACAAAAACAAAATCCACTACTTGAAATGGCAAGTATAGAATTTGGTAATTATATGGGTAAACTTTAACAATGAATATTAAAAATCATGTGTAATGTCAAATTTCTGGGGTTAAAAGAAAAAAAGAAATATAAAATATATGACTATAAATTAAGTATATAAACTGGGTGCAGAGAAATGAATTAAGATATTCTTGTATATTTATATTGTTTGGAAGATATAAAGCTATTGATTAACTTTGGATTTTACTAAGTATGGATGTTAAAATTTTTAGAAAATGAGTTAAACAACATAGTCTATATCTATAATGAAAACACCACAGGGGAATTTCAATAAATCTGCAGCATTTTCAAAAGCAGAGACATTACTTTGCTGACTAAGGTCCGTCTAGTCAAGGCTATGGTTTTTCCTGTGGTCATGTATGGATGTGAGAGTTGGACTGTGAAGAAGGCTGAGCGCCGAAGAATTGATGCTTTTGAACTGTGGTGTTGGAGAAGACTCGAGAGTCCCTTGGACTGCAGGGAGATCCAACCAGTCCATTCTGAAGGAGATCAGCCCTGGGATTTCTTTGGAGGGAATGATGCTAAGGCTGAAACTCCAGTACTCTGGCCACCTCATGAGAAGAGTTGACTCATTGGAAAAGATTCTGATGCTGGGAGGGATTGGGGGCAGGAGGAGAAGGGGACGACCGAGGATGAGATGGCTGGATGGCATCACGGACTCGATGGACGTGAGTCTGAGTGAACTCCGGGAGTTGGTGGTGGACAGGGAAGCCTGGCATGCTGCAATTCATGGGGTCGCAGAGTCAGACACGACTGAGCGACTGAACTGAACTGCTAAGAACAAGTCAGTCACTGGACTTGAAGACGCGTTTTAAACCCACCGGGAGGAGGCAGCTGTGCATCAGGAGCTGCTGGTGTTCCGCCCGCAGCAGTCAGTCCACAAAGCCCGCCCCCGGCTGCTGGACACACTCGACTCTTTCTCTACTTTGCTCCACCCCACCAGACTTTACTGAGAAGATGACAAAGGCCCATAAGATTATCCATTTTTTTCCCATTGTTCCACTAACGTGAAATAATTTAGCTATCAGCACAGATGTGGAAATATTTCTGTGATAGACTGAGAAATTTTTACTGTAATTAAAGTAGATTTACCTCATATAATGGCTAAACACTATGAGAGACAATGAAATTGAAGCCAAAAAATTAAAAAGGAAAGAAGGGAGGGAGGGAAGTAAAGAGGGAGGGAGAGAGGGAGGTCCATGACAAAGGGCCCCCAGCCCTGACCCCGCACCCTGCGGGCAGGTTAGAAAGGCGTCTCTTTTCCTCACGGATGACCCAGGCCTAAGCAAGGCATCTTCCTGACAGTATTTACCTGGAGCCAGGAACCACTGCCCATGCCACAGAGGGACCAGAGGCTCCGCAAGGCAGAGAGACCCGCGTGACCCCACAGTGGCCGAGCCGGGACCCTGGCCGCCTCTGAAACCACCTCTCCCCCATTACACGCAGCCAGGCTCTGAACTGAGTCCAGCCTGACATGACCCCCAGTCTGACCACGGACAGCCACTTTACCCTGCCGAACAAACCTCAGTTTCCGCATCTGTAAAATGGGGACAGTGAGGTGCCGATCACGTAAAGCCCTCGGCGCCCAGCGCAGTGTGGGCTCCTGGCGGAGTGCAGCCCCTGCGTGCTGTCGCTGTCGCTGTCGGGCGTGTTGTTGGTGAGCATCCCCTGCTACGGCCACCCCTCTCACTCGAGGACTGGCCCGTGAGACTGGCTGGGGGGAGCAGAGCCGGGGTGGGCGCTGGGCAGCCTGTGTGGAGTCAGGCACCAGGCCGCTGGCGTGGAACCCTGCAGCCTCTGAGGCACTGGCCGGCGTGACTGCCCTCTGCCCAGCCTCACCAGGCAGAGCCCTGGCCCCCGGCTCAGCGCAGGCCACTCCTAGCCTCTGCAGCGGCCGTCTGCCAAGGCCCTGTCACCATCAGCTCCGGGCCAGCCCGCCACACCTGCTGTTTCCCTAGCCCTGGGTTCCTTCCCAGCTGCTGCCCCCAGCCAAGCCGGCATCCTCCCAGACCGGCTCCGGGTCAGTCTGTCTGGTGGAAACTCAGGGGCAAGTCAAGCCGAGGCCCGCTGGCCCTGAGGGCTGCTCTGGCTGGGGGCAGCGGTGGGCCCTGAGCACGTGTCTGTCCTGGTTCTCAGCACGGCTCACAGGGATCAGCGCTAAGGGCGAGGCCTGTGGCCTATACCACGGAGGCCTCAGCAGACTCTGGGCAGGGGGGCAAGATGCCGGGTGCGCCCAGATCGTAACCCTCTCCATGGGGCCCACACACAGCCCCCAGGACGAAGCACCGGCCCCAAGCGGAGGACATCAGGGCCTTCGCCCTCCCCTTGACCCAGACCCTGACGGCAGACTCAGAGGGACCCCTGCCTTTCTTTGGAGACCTCTAAGGAAAGAGGTCCATATTTGGTGTCTCTTTCCCTTTGCTCATTCTGAAGGGGATTTGAGGCAGAATTGGGTTTGAGGAGCGGCAGGTATAGGTAGGCCCGGCCTCCTGCCCGACGTGGCGTGTTAGCAACCTGGCTCGCGGGAGTCCCCGAGCTCGGAGCCTGCCTCCGTGGGCGCCGGCCTGCCGTGCCGTGGGGACAGCCAGGAGGGCTTCCGGAGGGCAGGCCTGGGTCGGAACCCTCAGCCAGCTGCTTCCCCCGGGGGGCTGGGTTCTCAAGGCCGACCAAAGGCTGCCTCAAGGGTTCGTGAGAGGGGCTGGCCCGGCTTGCAGGCCGCCTCCCCCGTGTCCGCTTCCCTGTCCACAGCCCCCCGCCCAGGACGGCAGGGTCTCACCTGGGAGCAGGAAGGTGGTCCTGGTGGCGATGTTGATCTCCTGCAGATGCTCCAGCGTCTCGGTGTGGAAGAGGCGGATGGAGGAGCCGGAGGAGAAGGCCATCCAGACGCCGCTGCCCGCCTTCACCATATGCGTCACGCTCACGGCTTCGTCCTGGTGCGCCTCGAAGCTTTGCTGCAGCACAGAAGGGGCGCTGTCCGTGACGGGCCGGCTGGCTGAGCCTCTGGGGGCCAAGCCCACCCAACCCCGAACCGGGGTCAGAGGGAGGGGCCCTCAGGAGCCCTGGGCCAAGCTCACCCACCTCCACCTGAAACCAGGTCAGAGGGAGGGGCCCTCAGGAGCCCTGGGCCAAGCTCACCCACCTCCACCTGAAACCAGGTCAGAGGGAGGGGCCCTCAGGAGCCCTGGGCCAAGCTCACCCACCTCCACCTGAAACCAGGTCAGAGGGAGGGGCCCTCAGGAGCCCTGGGCCAAGCTCACCCACCTCCACCTGAAACCAGGTCAGAGGGAGGGGCCCTCAGGAGCCCTGGGCCAAGCTCACCCACCTCCACCTGAAACCAGGTCAGAGGGAGGGGCCCTCAGGAGCCCTGGGCCAAGCTCACCCACCTCCACCTGAAACCAGGTCAGAGGGAGGGGCCCTCAGGAGCCCTGGGCCAAGCTCACCCACCTCCACCTGAAACCAGGTCAGAGGGAGGGGCCCTCAGGAGCCCTGGGCCAAGCTCACCCACCTCCACCTGAAACCAGGTCAGAGGGAGGGGCCCTCAGGAGCCCTGGGCCAAGCTCACCCACCTCCACCTGAAACCAGGTCAGAGGGAGGGGCCCTCAGGAGCCCTGGGCCAAGCTCACCCACCTCCACCTGAAACCAGGTCAGAGGGAGGGGCCCTCAGGAGCCCTGGGCCAAGCTCACCCACCTCCACCTGAAACCAGGTCAGAGGGAGGGGCCCTCAGGAGCCCTGGGCCAAGCTCACCCACCTCCACCTGAAACCAGGTCAGAGGGAGGGGCCCTCAGGAGCCCTGGGCCAAGCTCACCCACCTCCACCTGAAACCAGGTCAGAGGGAGGGGCCCTCAGGAGCCCTGGGCCAAGCCTACCCACCTCCACCTGAACCCAGATCAGAGGCAGGGGCCCTCAGGAGCCACACACTGGTGTGCTGGTAAACACTTAACAACAGCGGGGGTGACTCCTGGTGTGTGGTGTCTATTGATTCCTGGGGTGTCAATACTTGTAAGGTGGCCCAGCTCAAGCTACCCACGGGATAGCACTGAAGGAGGAAAGGGAAAGACTCGCGCACACCAGGCTCTACCGTGACACGAGGGAAGAGCAGGGCGGCAAGTCTACGAAGAGGAAGCGGCGGCTTGCACACATTATCTGGCGGCACAGAGGCACAGAAAGAAGAGGCTTTCCAACTGTGCTGCTGAAAAAGACTCTCGAGAGTCCCCTGGACAGCAAGGAGATCACACCAGTCCATCCGAAAGGAAATCAACCCTCAATATTCATTAGACAGACTGAAGCTGAAGCTTCAACACTTTGGCCACCTGATGCGAAGAGCCGACCCATTGGAAAAGACCCTGATGCTGGGAAAGATTCGGGGAGAAGGGGGTGACAGAGGATGAGACGGTTGGATGGTGTCACCGATGCAATAGCCCTGAGTTGGAGCAGGCTCCGGGAGTTGGTGATGGACGGGAGGCCTGGCGCGCTGCGGTCCACGGGCTCACACGGAGTCGGGCACGACTGCGCGCCTGAACAGCAACAAAGGCACCAGAACAGCGCGCCGGGAGGGCGGCGGGCGGCGTGAGCCGAAGCCTCGCCTCCACCGCAGGGAGACGAGATGCGCGTCCCAGACGCGACAGGTCCAGAAACGGGCGCAGACAGCTAACAGTCACAAGGGAGGTGCCCGATGGGTTAAGCCGGGACAGGTGAGAGCATTTCCGGGAGCAGGACGGCAGAGGGGGAGATGGGGGGGAAGGGCCTTTCCAGATAAACCTTCCATGTGACTTGAGTTTCCTTTAAACAGGCGTATATAAAAGTTTTATCTTTAAAAAATAGCTCTTACAAAGCAAGGAGATAAACACCCAGCCTCCCATCCACCTCAGGAGAAAATCCAAGTTCCCTAGCTCAGCGTTTCAGGCCCAGCTCTGCCCCAACTCCCGCCTTCCCTGTCCAACTAAAGCCCGGGCCCGAAGGATGCTCAGGACGCTCTCTGCAGCCCCGTCACGGCTCTCGCAATGGCACGCCTGCAAGGGGCATCGCCCACTGCCCTGCTGGGAACAGCTTTTCAGCACCTGAAGCCTCGGCCGCCATGAGGCCTGCCCCAGGCACCTTGCACTGGCCTTCTGCCTGCCATCTTCCAGCCCGGCGACACCCATGCCACTCTGGCTCGCTCCCACTCTGGTCCATGGACTCAAGGACAGACGCTGAGCCTCAGGCCCTTCCGCGTGCCCAGCAGAGACCTCAGCACACGGTGAAATCTGATCACAGAGCAAACGGATGGATGCTTGAAATCCAGCTACGATACCGGGTTGTTACTTAAACATCAACAACCCCCAGCAGAGCGGACTAGACAGATGCCTGACCACTGGGGACAGTCAGGTGGCTCTGGCGCGTCCCCCCAGTGGGCCTTCCATCTACTCGACATCATGGGTGACGGACACAGAACAGCGAG
This sequence comes from Cephalophus harveyi, assembly GCA_006410635.1. Lineage (NCBI taxonomy): Eukaryota > Metazoa > Chordata > Mammalia > Artiodactyla > Bovidae > Cephalophus > Cephalophus harveyi. Next base: position 369,000 of record SJYT01028164.1, read on the forward strand.
GATGCACTGCAGTTATTACAAAGAGAAACAAAAAGGGCCACCTCCAGAACCAGGGGAGGGGCCGGGGAGGGTGCAGGGCGGGGCAAGAGAGTAGACCCTGTCTCTTATACACATCTCCGTCCCCCCGGCAGTAGGTGGAGTTTGTCGTAAGGGCTATAGGGACTTCTGGGTGAGGGAGGGTTTAGCACAAACCCAGTTCTTCATACAGCCTTCTTCATCCAACAGATGTTCTGCAGGCCCTGTGATATGCCTGGCATGGGTCCAGATGCTGGGAATATAGTGGCGAACAAGACGACCAAGGAGCCCACGCAGTTAAGACAAATAAAGATTACTCCCGATCGTGATAACCGCTGCACAGAGAAACACCGCGCGCCCGTTAAGACTGGGTGGCCAGGGAAACTCTCTCTAGGAAGTAGCATTTATCAGACGTAAACGCATCGGCCCTGGGACGTGGGGTAGGGGAGAGAACACTCTGGGCAAAGGACGCAGCAAGTGCCGAGGCCCTGGGGCAGGACTGAACTTGCCGGGTTACCGGGCCTGTCGGGAGCGCTGCGGCGAGACAGGAGGGAGAGGCCGGCAGGGCCGTGGCACGCCAGGCAGCCCTGAGGCCCCTGGTGGAGAGTTAGCCTGATTTAAGTGAGGGCGGGGCCGGGCCTGCTAAGTGACCAGCTCAGGCTCACCTGGGGAAGAAGCTGGGTGTGGGAGCTACGCGGCGGCAGGCAGGGACTCTGGGCCTCGCTCGGGCTCAGCATGTGAGAAACGGCAATAAGGCCCTCTGTTTCTTATGCCGCAATCACCCCAACCCTGGCTCAGCCCCAGGTCCATCCCGGCTCAGACCACCAGAGGTTTCCCGCTGCGACAGAGAAGCTGGGGCCGGGGGTCTCCACCAGGGAGCCAGGGGGAGCCAGGCCGGTGAGCTCGGTGCGCACCCCAATCGGGACGCGGGGCCCCGGCGGGCAGGACTGCGAGCTGGCTGACGAGATGGCGCTTTCTGAGCCCGAACCCGACGGCAGGGGTCTGCAGCCAGGTGGGGCGGCCCGGCGGGCCGGGGTCACACAACGTCCAGGGTCCTGATGGGGGCCTGAGGGCAGAAGCTGCAGTTCCTCTGAGGCGGGAACGTGTCACGTCCATCGGAGCGGGGGCTCCTGGGGGTCGGGGGGAGGGCCTCGTATCAGGCCAGGGGCGGAGAGGGGGTCTCGTATCAGCCCAGGGGTGAGGAGGGGGTCTGCTCTCAGGCCAGGCACGCTCAGAGGCCAGGTAGCGCCTCCCTCCTTTTCAGACCGGGGGCTCAGACTCGGCCCTTCTGGGGGGGCGTTTTTCCGCTCCTCCTTCCTCAGAAGTGCTCCCCAGCCCCAGAGAAGGCCCCACGGCTGGAGGCTCAGCCAGGGAGCCCCAGGGATGGAGGGGGAGGCCCGGCCCCCCATGGCCTCCAAAAGGCCGGCTCTGTCCAGGCGGTGCAGGGCAAGGAGGGGACGTCCACGTCTCTGGCCTCTCGCCCAGCCCCGGCAGCGCTGGCCAGAGCGCCTTTTTCCAGAGGAGCTCTCCTTCAAAGGGAGAACCCCTTCTGCTGGGGTGGGGGGTTATCTCCCTGGAGCAGCCCACACTCGGCTTTCCTAAAGGCCCAGACCCAGGCAGAGCGCAGGGTTCCAACAGGAGACCCCCTCCGCCAGCCGAGGCACCAGCAGCCCCATCGCAGGTGAGACTCCGCGGCCAGATCCACAGTGCCACCTAGAGAGGCAGACGGGTGAAGGGACAGGGCAGCTGGACGGAAGCGGCCCCCAGCAGGCTTTGCCTGCAGACTTCTCCAAAAACCGGCACGCACACACTTACACATGGATGCACAAACACACAGACACCAACAGGAAGGGGGTGCGTGCTCACACGCGTGCTGCGAGACTCCTGCCGGGCTCCTGAAGGGAGGCCAGAAGCACTTCCTGACTCCGCAAAAGCCAGACTGCACTCCAAGTGCAGAGAGACCTGGGCCCGCGGAAAGCTGCCCCTGACTTGCAGCCAGTCAGCCCTGCACGCTGCTGTCGGGATCTAATCAAAAGAGAAGTCAGCAGCGGAAATCCAGGCTCATTCCTCCAGAGGCGTAACAAGCCTGTCTCCAGCCCCAAAGGGCTTTGCCTGAGGCCTGTGCAAACCTGCCAAGGCCAGTGGTGAGGCAGGGCGGGGGCGGGGTGGGGGGCAGGGATGGGCACGAGCAGCGGCAGCCCCAGCCCCCACCTCGCTCATCGGTCACCTCCACCCCCCAGCACCCCTGCCCTCACCAGCAGCCTGCTGGGGGAAGCTGGGTCTGGGTGCCCCAGCTGGGCCTCCTGGGCACACGGGGCAGGGATGGCTGGCACCCTGGCACTGTGGGTCCCCAGGGGGCTGAGGGCGCTGAGTGCAGCACCCCTGGGTGGCAGGGGCTCAGTGCTGAGAGGCACGCACCTCATTTTGTTTCCCAAACATGGTGTGTTTGGAGACAAGAGCTCAGAAATCCTTCCCCGGGAGGCAGCCAGGCCATCCACCAAGGCTGGATGAAACGTTACCCACCTGGCACCCGAGTCCAGGCCGTGGCTCCCCCTTCTCACCTCTGGACCCCTCCTCTAATTTCTGGCCAGCCTGGGGGGGCCCAGAAGTGGGGCGCTACCTTACCCTTTAAGAGGCCTCTACGCGCCTTGTTCCTGAAGAAAGTCCCCGGCCCACCTGCACGACCAGCCCAGTCATGCCCCTCCTCTGGGCCCCAGGAGACCCAGCGCTTCCTGCCCACGGGCCCTGCGTTCCAGGCTATTTACCGGCTGCCTCGCTGGCACCGGGAGCTGCTCTGTCAGGATGAGAGTCTGGACCAGAAGTCTGCGCACAGTGGCCCTCAGGCTATACCAGCCTGACACCTGTTTTGGTGAATCTAGTTTTATTGGAACATGGTCACACTCACATAGCAAAGAATCCATTCAAGTAGGTTGGGAACTCTGCCCTCTGACTACACAACCTCGGTCCTTGTTTATGGACAAGACGATCCACAAAGAAACCCTGAACTCTGTTAAGCAGGCTGGGAGGTGGTGCTGGAACGGGCAGTGGTCCTGAAGCCACGCTGTGGGGCTGAGGCAGACTCTGTCATCAGGAGCCAGGGCCAACAGCGGAACTGCCCAGCTGGCGGCAGTGGCAGAGCCGGCCTGCCAGCACAGGAGATGCAAGAGACGGGGTCGGGAAGACCCCCTGAAGGAGGAAAGGCAGCCCACTCCAGTCTTCTTGCCTGGAGAATCCCATGGACAGGCGAGCCTGGCGGGCTACAGTCCACGGGGCTGCAAAGAGTTGGACTCGACTAAGCAACACAGGGGGGCGAGGGGGGTAAACAGCAAGGGTCAAGCGCAGCGTGAGAGGCGACAGGGGGGCTCTGTGACCTTGGATTTGAATTAGAGGTATCAGTATGAACTTGAGATGTTTTTCCCTGGCCCTGTGCACTAACAATGTGTGGAAGCAATGACACCCCAACAGCGGTGAGCACACCCCTTCTTGGTTTCTAAATACCATCCCACGTGAAAGGGAAACAGGCAGGGCGCCCTGGAGAAATGGCGACTGGGGCAGGGGAAGTGCCAGGTGAGTGCAGAGCGTCTTCAGAGGCAGAAAGCAAGGGGGTGACCGAAGAGCGATGGGAGCATCCAAAGGGGCCAGGAGCCAGCACAAGGGGCGCCTCGTGGCCGAATCTGAGACCATTAGAGCATCAGAAATAGCAACAGTGGTCCTGCATGAAAGCTCACCGGGCCTTAAAAATAATCTGTGCATTTGAAGTGGTAGTCAAGGGGGGTAGTTACGTGGGGTGAAGGACAGTCCTCTTTAAAGAGAAGTGTGCAGTGAAAATTCGCTGAGGAACGAATATTCTCCCATTTTTGCTAGCATCACCCACCGTAATTACAAAGGGAAGCTGGTACCTTGATGACAGGGACGCCTGGCAGAGCCCACCTCAACCAAGCGACCAAGGATGGCAGCCGCTGACACCCTCCCCGCCTCAGCAATGTGACGGGAAAGCCCTGCTTCCCTGCAGAGAACCTGGCCAAATGCTCCCACCTCATCAGGGCGGAACTGGGGGGCAACTCCAGCTGGCAACGAAGACCCAGTGCAGCCAAAAGTAAACAAACACATAAAGCTTTTTAAAAAATAAAAGGAGACTAAAGACCTACGGCCAGATGCAACAGGGGATTCCCAGCCGGCTGCTGGAGGTGGCGACCGGAGTGGCTATGAAAGGTGCTTTGGGGACAAACTGGGAAAATGGGTCACTGGGCAGTAGATTCATGTGAGGTTCCTGGGCGCAATAATGCTCTTGAAGTTAGGGAAGAGGGCCCTGCTGAAGTATTTAGGGTGACGGGTAAAGACATCTGCAACTGGCTTCCAAATGATTTAGTCCCAAACGGTGTGTGTGTTTACGTATGACACAGGGCACATGCGTCAGAGCGTATCGTACAGAGTGAAGGAAGGCAGAAAGAGAAAGACAAGTGTCGTGTATTAACGCCTGCACATGGAATCTAGACGCTACTGGTGGGACCATGTGCGGGGCAGCAGAGGGGACGCAGACATAGGGCACGGATTTGTGGACACGGCAGTGAAAGGCGAGGGTGAGACGGGTGGAGACCTGGAAACACACACACTCCCATACGCAGATGAGATGGCCAGCGCCGGGACCAGCCCAGCCCAGGGCCTGTGAGGCGGGGCCGGCGGGGGGGGGACCTTCCAGACGGAGGGGGCATGCGTACAGCTGAGGCTGATTCATGTTGCTGTGTGGCAGGAATCAGCATGATATTGTAAAACAATTATCCTCTGATAAAAACTGAAAAATAAAAGTTGGGGGGGGATGTTATTTTAAAAAAAAAAGGCTGGCAGCTGGAGGGGAGGGCCTGGGGCTGCCTCGAGGCTCCAGCCCGTCTCCACGGGGTAACTGGGTCTCCTCTCTCCATCGTCATGGAGCTGGGAGAACCTGCCTAGGGTGCCGGGTGGTTCACGGGACACAGCCGGCGGGCCGTGAGCACTCCACGCACGAGGCTGCGGGCAGGAGCGGGCAGGCAGTGGGGACGGAGCCAGGGTCCCACGGCCGCCCACGGGCCCAGGCCCCTCGCCCTCTCCCTGCGGCCGCTGCAGACCGCTGCTCGGAGGGTCTCAGGTGAGCGGTCCCGCCCCAGACAGGGCTGACACAGCCCAGCCGCATCCTGCACAATTTGTGCGCCTCCAGGGGATGCCTCTGGGCCTGTTTCCATAAATTCCCAGGGTGAGCAGCTCAGCACTCCAAGTCATTAGGGCTGAGAGCACGCCACAGAGCCAGGAAGCGGGCTGGGGGCTCTGGGGGCCGGGAGCTGCGGAGGAAAAGCAGGAGGCAGGCAAGGCTACTGTCCGCTGAGCGCGACTGTCCACGCCCTGCGGGGCACTTCATCTTCCCGGAGGTCTTCATGGAAGAAGACGGGACAGGGTGAGCCCAGGCGATCCGCCGGGCAGGGCGGGGGCGTGGGGCTGTCCCCCGACACCCTCCTGCCGAGTGCCCCGCAGGGCGTGGGCCTGAAGGGGTCCTTGCCTCCTGGTCCCCACTCGCCTGGGAGGTCCGGTCATGGGCCCAGAGACCACCCACGGAGCACCCACCAGCACCTCCCCAACTCGTTTCAGCTCTGGGGCTCGGTGCCCTCCGCAACCTGGGAGGAGGGCATCACCTTCCACCCTCTCCTAACAGGCAGGTCTGAGGCTCTGAGAAAGCTGTGGGATCAACTCCGCCAGCCAGGGGACACCCGGGGATTGAGACCAGAGGTCACTTTTGGAGCCGCTGCACTGAGAGGCCAGAGGTGGTCTTTTAAGAGCAATTAGCACACAATACTCTTACCTTATCTGTCTTACTCTTACCAACATTTCACAGCCGAAAAAAACAAATTGAGAGGCTGAGTGCCGTTNGTCACGTTCGGAGCCGCTGCACTGAGAGGCCAGAGGTGGTCTTTTAAGAGCAATTAGCACACAATACTCTTACCTTATCTGTCTTACTCTTACCAACATTTCACAGCCGAAAAAAACAAATTGAGAGGCTGAGTGCCGCTCACAGAGGTGCAGTATTTGGAAAACTTGGGGGGAAAGCCAGGATTCCAACTCAGGGTGCCACACTCACCCCGGTATGCCCGGACAGGCCCCAGCTGTAGTACTGGGAGTCCAACACCCTGTCTGGGCAAAATGGGACAGTTGGTCACCCATTTACAGGACTCCACAGCAGACACTGACCTCCATGGACAGGCACCTTTTGAGGGCTTGGTCCAAAGCTTAACACTCTGCCTCCAGAATCTGACCTAATCAAGACCAAGGGATCCTGTGCCAGGAGGGAGGCTTAAGGCGTGCCTGCACCTCTGCCTTTTACCACCAAGTCCGTTAAAGCCTCTGGGTCTCAGTTCACTCCTCTGTAAAGTGGGGACGAGGCCATTCCTGTCTAACAAGAGACTTCAACAAGTGCTGGGGTCTCCTGGCTCAGGGCCACCCCAGAACCTACAAGGGATAGAGTGGTGGACGACATCCCTGCCCCCAGACCGATAGCCAGTCCCAAACCTGTCTTCAACAAGCCCTTTTCGAATTGACTGGGTAAAAATTTGGTGTGCATGGTACATTTTTCTAGAAAGATGATCAATAGTTTTTGCCAACATCTCCAAAGAGTCTGTAAACCATTCACCCCTCCAAAGTTAAAAATTCCTGCAACAGAGGTGCCTTCATCACGAAGCACGTAAGGAGGTGGGTGCGGCACCCAGAGCGAGACCCACAGGAAGCGCCCCCAGCAGGGAGGCTGTTCCGCTGCCGCCAAACCAATGTTCTGTCTTTATAAACAGAACTGAACGTCAATGTCCTGTGATGAATCACAGTGAAAGTAAATGACAGCAATGGACAAAAACCAACAAAGCGAAAACCACTAACGCAAACTGAAATCCACCTGCGAAGCTGGCTAGGAAACGTCTCAGAGCAGGAGCTGCAGACACTCTCCTCATTAGTGCTATTTAATTTTCTTTTGTTCCCTTCAATTATAGAAGCCAGCCTCAGCGCAGAGGCGGAGGAGGGAGCCGGGACCAGGTGAAGGCCGAGCAGAAACGGCTCGCGCAGTCGGCCCCTGCTGCGCCTGGGCGCCCTGAGCCTCCGTCAGCCGGGGAGGCCAGACCAGGACGCAGAGGGGCAGCGCCGTCCTGGAAGCGCGGGGCTGAGCACACGCCTGACTCACCTCTGCTGGGGCGTCTGCGGCCAGAGCATGTCTCGTCACTGTCTCCTGCCTGTCTCCCCACTCCTCACACTGAGAAAGGGGGCAGTGAGGGGACCACGGGTCGCAAAGAGCGGGACGCGACTGAGCGGGCTCACTCGGAGGACCACCGCAAAGGTTCCACAGGCTCCTCCTCACTAAGAGCCTGGACCAGCCTCTGGGTGAGTCTCCATCAGCCTTAGCCCACAGGGAGCGGGAGAGGGCTGCCTGTCACCCTGGGACCCCCTCACCACAGCTGCACCGGGGGGCCGGTCCGAGAGGGTGGGTCCGCTGCGGGAGCCTGGAGCAGGCGTGGAGGCTGGAGCCGAGAGGCTCGAACCGCCAGGGCAGAGGGAGCTCGGGCGGTCAGGCCGGAGCAGGGCGAGGCGTGCCGAAGCTCCATTCCAGAAAGGTCCACCATGGAGGCCTGGCTTTGATCCCAGCCCCGAGGGACGGATGGCATTGCGCACTCCGAGGCCCAACTCCTCCCAGGGCGCTTTCCCAGCTAGCCCCAGGGCCCCAGGCTGCCTCCCACCCAGATTTTCAACATTTGGCCCCAGAAGAACATGTAAGGCAGCGGGCAGCGCGCTGCCGACCCGCCCTGGGTTGTGGGGCGGTTTTGCAAACGCCCAGCAGCTCTGAGAGGCTGGCGCGCACGCGGCCCTGGGAAGCTCTGGTGGACAAGACAGGCCACGGGCCTTCCCTGGGGCCAGTGCCCAGGACTCTGCGCGCCCAGTGCAGCGGGCATGGGTTCAATCCCTGGTCAGGGAACTAAGATCCTGCCATTTAAAAAAAAAAAAAAAGACCAGGCCCTCCCTGCTTTCATCCTGTCTCTTATACACATCTCAGGGGTCCCGAGAGATCAGGATGCACGCTGACCGAGGCGAAGCCAGACCCGTCCCGAGGGGGCTGGATGTGGGGGGGGGCAAGGGGACCAGGGCTTCCCGAGTGGCTCGGTGGGTGGAGAGTCTGCCCGCAATGCCGGAAAGTGCAGGAGATGCGGGTTCCATCCTCGGGTCAGGAAGATCCCCTGGAGGAGGGCATGGCCCACCACCTCCTGGGGGGTCCCTGTGGCCCTGAGGAGGTCCTGCATTCACCACAAAACGAAGGCTGACTCCTCACCGGGCAGGACTTGGGAGTTTTATGTGCATCTCGATGCCGAGTCCCGAGGCAGGTTCTATAATTTTCTCCCCATGTTAGAGGTGGGGAAACTGAGGCAATTGGTAGTGGAGCCAGGGACTGGAACCAGCCAGCCCGGCTCCCGAACCCACACTGAGCCACCGTCTAAGCCCACTCAGACCACGGCAGGGGCAGCAGGCAGTGCCTCTCGGGCTCCCACTGGGCAGATCCTCCCCGAGCCGGGCTTGCTAAGGCCATCCCAGGACCGACCGTGTTCACCCTCAACACCGGGTACCAGCCCAACCCTCTCCCCATGTGATCCCTCCTGCCCGGGCATCGTCTCCACTATGCCCAGGCTGAGGCCTGGCACCGCGTGGGTCCATCCACAGCGTGCTGTGTCTTCACCAAACCCCAGGGCACTGGGAACAGCTCTTATGGCGTCTCCTCCCCTAATTCTGCAGCAGGGCTGGGAGGTGGGGAGAATCACCTCGGGGGCGGGGGGCGCGGGAGAGCTGCGTGCAGGGGGACAGCCTCTGACAGCCAGCGCCGCTGGGGGACAGGGCCCGGGGGCAGAGAGCCGCCCTCCAGCCACCACCTTCCCCGCCGCCCGCCTCAGTCCCAGGCTGCACTCCCGCCATCACCCGCGGCCCCCCACCCCCGCCTTCCCTCCACTAACCCTTTTCTCCCTCCACGGACTCCTAGAACCTATTCCCTTGGCCAACAGCGTCAAACTACTTTTTTAAAAACCATGAAATCCTTCCTTCAACCTACATCTTTCAGGACAAGGGGAGACGACTGTTAGAAGAAAGCGCTGCAATCTTGGTGAGAAGAAGGGGAGCTAGACCCTGGCCCCTAAGCTCCCCGAGCCCTGCCTGGCATCCTCGAGGTGGGTCCCCACAGCCCCAGACCTGAAGGCAAAGGCCACAACCACAGCCGGGAGCCCCTTTCGACCCCTCGGCGCCCTCCTAGGAAGGAAGTCCCCACAGGGTCCCCAGGCCCAGGCCCACACTCCATCCTCCATACGTGTCCTGAAAGGAAGTCCCTCTGAGCATCTAACCTCAGTCCTTCATGCTGCGAGAAAACACTTGCACTCCTTTGGAGTGCAACCTTTAGAAAACCTTTAGAAAATCAATTTCTCAAGTTTCACCTGCCAACTTCTAATTAAAGCAAAAAGAACAGGATGACAACAATAAACGATGACAGACACGCTAAAAAAAAAATTAAACGTGCTGAACTGAGACAACTCCGTGGAGCAACAGGACCCCTGACCCAAAAGCCTGGGCGGCCTGAGCGCCGGGAGTGCGGCCTCGGCGCCCCCGGACCCCCGCGGGCTTCGGGAATCTTTCCGCCCCTCACGCCGATTTGCATACCGTTACCCAAAATGCCCTGCGCCTGAATTTCGCTTTTGCAAATTCCCACCCGTTTCATGTCATAAATAAGATAGGAGACGGAAAACTAATACAGCCCAGTGATGCATTATTCATGCCGCGCCACACTGTTACGATAGATCTACAACAGCTAATACATGCAAACTAAGTTTGGGCACTAAACGTGGAAACCAAGGGTGGGGAAGGCGGTGGGTGTGGGGATGCGCAGGGGGAGGTCTGGCGGGCGCTGGTGTCCAGGAAGCCGGGGAAGTTTCTTTGCTGGCGCGCCTTGGTATCAGCAGCCAGCACCCAGGTGCCGGCGAGGCAGATGGGCAGGCAGCGCTGGGCCTCTGGGCCCCCGGAGGCCGGAGTGCCGACAGCGTGTGCGTGGGGAGGTGCCTTCCGCGGCCAGAGCAGAGCTCTGCGGCTGGCCGCTGACCCGCCCCAGATGGAGCCCACCTCCCTGAGAGAGACGCCCTCTGCCTGAGCTCCCTGGCATCCAGGGGCTCAGACCCCGTGCTTCTGATCCAGGGGGCGCAGGTTCAATCCCAGCTGGGGAAGATCTCACAGGCCACGCGGCATGGCCAAAAAAAGTTAGAAAAGGAAAGGAAAGAAACGCCTGCTGTCTCCACAGCCCTTCACCGAGCACGCGCCAGCCTGCTCCCAGCCCCAGGAACGTGGTGGGGGCTGTGGGAGCCCACCAGACATGGTCCCGTCCCACGGGGTCTCCATCCGGTTAAGCTCCCACTAACCGTTCCCCGAAAGTCAGGCGCTGTGGAGCGGAGTGGCTGCAGGCCATGAGGTGTGACCCAGTGCCCGTGAAAGGTGGGAGGAGGCGGTCCAGACAGGCTTCTGGGGGGCGGTGGGGTTGGAGCCTAATGGGAGACGGCTGCCCCCATCAATTCTCACGGGAGCCAAGCCCGGGGCCCAGCTGGACGCAACGCGCCCTGCGTCCCGGCACTTTCCAGGCAGGGCCGGGGGAGCCTCGGCCCCAGGCCAGTTTTGCTGCAGTGGGACCCAGGAGGGACTGGGAAGAGGGGGAGCGGCCAGGGCCGGCACAGGGCAGGCCGGGGGCACAGCTGTGCCCCTGCCGAGCCCCGCTGCCCTTCGCTGGTGGCCGCTGTCGAGCGGGACCCGCCCCTGCCCACCTCCAGACCCTCTGGCCCATCCCTTCCCCCTGCCCCTTCCCACCTCTTCCACTGCTGCCTCCCTCCCCGACCCGCATCCTCCGAGGCCCAACTCCTCCCAGGGCGCTTTCCCAGCTAGCCCCAGGGCCCCAGGCTGCCTCCCACCCAGATTTTCAACATTTGGCCCCAGAAGAACATGTAAGGCAGCGGGCAGCGCGCTGCCGACCCGCCCTGGGTTGTGGGGCGGTTTTGCAAACGCCCAGCAGCTCTGAGAGGCTGGCGCGCACGCGGCCCTGGGAAGCTCTGGTGGACAAGACAGGCCACGGGCCTTCCCTGGGGCCAGTGCCCAGGACTCTGCGCGCCCAGTGCAGCGGGCATGGGTTCAATCCCTGGTCAGGGAACTAAGATCCTGCCATTAAAAAAAAAAAAAAAAGACCAGGCCCTCCCTGCTCTCATCTGTGTACGGCCGGTGGGTGCAGAGAGACAACAGCCATCTGGGTCACAACTGCAGACAGTGACCAGTCCTCTGGGGACAGTGAAGCCACTGACGTGTGCAGACCCTGGCCGAGGTGGAGGTCGGGCAGGGCCCACAGAGGAGCGGCCGCCGAGCCGAGGTGGGGGGACGGGAAGGAGCCGCCCAAGGGACAGCCCGCGGGCACGGCGCTCCTGCTCCAGGCAGGGCAAGAGCGGAGGCAGAGGCCTGCAGGGAGAAGGAGCCTGGCATGTTCAGAGGGCGGCAGAGGGGCCAGTGGGGCCTGGAGCAGGGGCCAGAGAGCCCTGCCTTCCAGTGGGCGTCCCCCTTGGTACAAGGGGCCCAGCAGGAAGCCCACCTGCAGCTCAGCCCCTTGGCCAGCGCCCCCGCCCGTCGCGACTGCCACCTTCCTCCAAGCCGGGTGAGGGAGACCCCACCCTCCCTGGTGCCCGACCACACCGGCTGGGCAGAGGGCGCCCCACAAGCTTCAGGCCTCCTGTCCTGAATCTTTTTTTTTTTTAATTAAGATGCAAGTCATTCCACAGCCCGCGTCCCCTCCAGCGATCAGTTAAAATGAACTCCAGACGACTGGATTAGACTTTGAAGGTGGCACTCGAGATAATGAACATGGAGGATGCGGTGTTGACAGAGGCCCTGGTGAGCTACATTATCATTTAACAGGCCTCGCCGCGGCCTCCGCGGGGATCAAGGGGGCTGAACAAGCAGTTTGGGGGCAAGCGGCCAGTGCAGAGACGGGCTGGGCGGCGTGCCATGGGCTCTGCAGGGTCAGGGCGGCTGCGAGGCCAGCGGGCCTAATGGGGACGGCAGCCCAGGGCCGCTCCCGGGAGCCCCCCACCCACACAGCCGTCCTGCCCCTCCGCACCCCAAGCCCCCGTCTCCATCAGGCCTGCTCACCTGCCCCGCCCAGACCTCCCCTGCTCCTGCCCCTCCTCCCTGGTCTGGAAGCCCTCTCTCCTCCCCTGGGCCCCCACAGGGCCTGGGCCTGCCCCCACGGCCCTGCCCTCCGTGGGCCGGCGTTGACCATCCCGGGCCTCCTCTTCCCAGGCTGGCGTTGACCATCCCAGGCCTGCTCCGAGCTCCTGAAAAGCTGAGACGAGGTCTCCCTCCAGCCCACCCCTCCAGCCCTCTCTGCGCTCAGGCCTGCCGGTCAGGACACCTCCTATCCATCCTCCGGGACCACTGACCCAGAGCACCTGCTGCGGGAGCCGACAGACGCCAGGAAATGAACAGGGCACGTCCTTGGCCCAGGAGACGCGCTGGTGGAGGTTAAGAGGTTACAGAAAAACCCAAACGAACTTTTTGGCCAACGCAGTACTTAAACAGATGACGCTGCCCGAGACTCACACATGAGGGAGATCGTGGCGGACGGTGCGACCCAGGAAGACCGCCCTCTGCCCTCTGTGGCCGACCCGGGGCTTCAGAGCAGACTCAGAGGCGGAAGCCTGGGCTCCCGTCCCACCTCGGCCTCCTCCTGGCTGAGCGACTCTGGGTGATCACTGACCCTCTCTGGGCCTCTGTTCACTTATCGGTTAAAGTATGAATAATAAAAGTACTCGCCTCACAGGGCGGCTTGAGGGTTAAGTGGGCTAAGACACGTAAAACGCTTAACCCCAGGCCGGGTCCATGCTAAGCCCTCAGTGTGTGGTGGTTATTATTTTACTTCCTGGTGGTGAAGAAATTGCAGAAAGCACCTTAGTGTTGACACAGTCTCTGAATGAACCCCCATGTCTTCACATTCGGGCCAGAACCGGGCCACCACACCTGGGGCTGCCAGGACCCTCCCGGGCCCCCTGGCCTGGAGGACCCCCAATCCCCAGGGGGGCCCCTGTCCTGGGGGAGGGCCTGGCACAACGGCCCTCTGAACGGAGGCGTGCCCCGCAGTGAGGACGGGCCTGAGCCCTGGGGACCGGGACAGTCTGGACAGCAGCCCAGCCGGAGGTCGGTCCCCTGGCCGGGCGCATGGAGCCCCCGGCTGGGTCTGGTGGTCACGGGCAGCAGCCAGACAGCCGTTCCAGAGCCCGGTGCGGAGGTGGGCCGGCCGCCTCTTCTCTGAGCTGGCAGCGGATTGAGGCTCTATTAAATATGCATGGCGGTCTCCTCGTTACTGTGCGGAGGATGGCGTGTGCTGAAGGCGAACCGCCCGCCTGCACCCGCACAAACTTTTCCATTTCCAGGCCCCCTCTCGCCCTGCAGCAGGGCCTCCTCAGCCGCTGCCTCTTCCTCCATCCCGCCTGCCCCCACCCAGGGCCTGCCACCCCCACCCAGGGCCCGCCCAATGCCCCCTCGTGCATGCAGAGCAGGGCAAGGGCCACACTGATGCCCTTCTTAAGAGTGGGTGGTCCAAACTAATCTTAAATCATTGCAGCCTCAGGCTGGAGCCTTGTGGCCCCTCTACCCCTCTACCCTCTACTCTGCTGAGCTGCAGGCCTGGGCAGGACGGTGCGGCCGCTGGTGAGGGGTGGGATCGGGTGAGGGCGGGCAGGGTCACGCCTGGGCCCTGTCTTTCCCTTCGTCCATCTGTCTCAAGCTCCTGGGACGGCTGTCGGCAGAAGGGGGCCTTCCAGCCAGTGAAGCGAGGGGATGGCAGACCCGCGACGCGAACACGCAGTCCACCCCATCAACACCAGCGACTCCAGAGGAGCAGCTTGACTTCCCCAAGAGGCCACACGCCCGGCAGGGAGGCGGCAAGTCGGGCGGTCACAGCCCTGATGAGGCGCACCCACCCCCACCCTGGGCAGGGCCCTGCTGCTGCTGCCGAGTCGCGTCAGCCGCGTGCGACTCTGCGGCCCCGAGACGGCGGCCCCCCAGGCTCCCCCGTCCCCGGGGTTCTCCAGGCAAGGACACTGGGGTGGGCTGCCATTTCCCCAGGCCCAGGAAAAACCCGGGAAGACACTGGGCCTGGCAAGGGGACAGCAGGGGTCTGCTCAGGGAGATGCAGGGGGCACTCATCCTTCTTCCTCCCAAATGCCTTGAGATCCAGGCCCGTCAGTGACCCTGGGTGCCCTGGGGAGCCACCTCCCCTGGTCATCTTTCTCCCAGAAGGCTGAGGAGGTGAGAGGCTCCTGAAGGCGGTGACGGGGCAGGGCTGGGAAGGGGGTCTGGGCTGCAGCTAGTGTGGGCACCGCGTCCCCACCCATCTGCCAGGGAGAAGGAGGACCAGGAAATCCAGACACAGAGGAGGGCCAACAGTGTCCCCCCGGTGGGCCCCTCCCTGGTCCCCCCCAGAGCCTGCCCCAGCAGTGAGGTCAAAGGTCCCTGGTGCCACGGTGCAAGCCTAAGCTGGCAGGGCAGGGGGCGAGGCCAGGTTTCATGAGCCCCCACCCGCTTCTCAAAACCTGAAGGCAGCTCCACACCCAAATCCTCTGGTTCCGCCCACGGCGCGGCCTCTCGCCGCTGTCCAGGGTGCTGAGGGCAGAACCCACCCCACCTCCCTTTCCAGCACCTCGAAGGGCCGCTAACCAAACACCTCCCTGGCCAGGACTGGGGCTCCCAAGCGTCACCTCACACAAAGGCAAACGGACCCCAGTGAAGGGGCAGGAAAACTTGGGCTCACAGACAAGGCCCCCAAGGCCCCAGAAGATGAGGGCCAGGACCAGGAGGCTGAGCCGGGAAGGCATGGATGCAAACGCTGAATCTCAAGCTTCAACAGAGACGGTGAGTTAGCACAGGGACCCTGAGGATCAACCCTGGGTCTCGGGGCTCACCCTCAGCTCCCTGGGTTCTGGGTCTCCACCTGCCAAACCAGGACCTGTCATCCGGGATCCAGCCCAGACTGCCTGGCTGCTGAGTAAGCTGAGGCAGGACCGAGCGGGCGAGGAAAGATGGTCCTGGCAGGAAGGCGCGCAGCAGGGCCAGGCTCAGGCGCCCCTGGGCCTGGAGGCCAAGCTGGGAACCCGGGAAAATCAAGCAACAGGAAAGTGAAGTTACTCCGTCATGTCCAACTCTTTGCAACCCCATGGACTGTAGCCTACCAGGCTCCTCCCTCCATGGGATTCTCCAGGCAAGAGTACTGGAGTGGGGTGCCACTTCCTTCTCCAGGGGATCTTCCCGACCCAGGGATCGAACTGCGGTCTCCCGCATTAACCGCAGTCTCCCGCATTCCAGGCAGACGCTTTAACCTCTGAGCCACAGGGGTCACTGCCAAAACACCACACGGGGTGGACCCTGGGCTGTGGCAAAGGCGGAGGGCACGGCTGTTGGTTAGTGACAGGAGAGGGTCCAGGCTGAGCCAGGAAGGACCCCGAAACGAGGCCCGCATCGCAGCAGCCGGGGATCGGCCGCGCTCGCGGCGTTACGAGGCAGAACCCCGGTGCTGGCCGAGCGCCCCTTCCCCATGGGGTCCACACTGGCTAAAGAAGCCCAGCGCCCCGAGAGCCGGCATCCGCACCGGCCGCTCCCTCAGCACAGCCAGGTCCGGGCTATCCCTGGGGGCACAGGGACCCCAGCCCCACCACCTGGGGAAGCAGCAGACACAGCGGAGGAGCGAGCCCACTGCCCAGTGGGGGGACCCTTTCCTCGGCAGCCCTGAGGGAGCGTGCTGGGGAGGCAGGGGGCGGCCCCGCGGGGATCCCGCCCCCCCCGTGCGGCCCAGAAACCCTGGCGACCCCGAGACGCCCCCAAGAGCCCAGGGCAGCACCCGGCAGGATGTGAGAGGAGTCAGTGGAGGGGACGCCTGGAGACGGCCCCCTGGGGCCACGAGACACGAGGCAGGGCCAGTACCTGAGTCTGCAAGCTGGTGGCGTCCAGGACGGTGACCCGGGGCCCACAGCTGGCCCACACGGCCTCCTCCAGGCTCAGCAGGGCGCGGACAGGCCCCGGCCCCACAGGCAGGCACAAGGGCGGGCTCTCCAGGTCCCAGGGGATGCCTCCTGCAGGGAGAGGAAGCCAGCAAGTCAGCAGGGGGAAAGGGGCAGCAGACAGGTCGGGCCCCCCACCCTTGGGAACCAGAGGATGCCTCCTGCAGGGAGAGGAAGCTGGTAGGTCAGCGGGCTGACCCCACCCGCCAGGGAACCAGAGCCACAGAAAGCAGGGCTCCGCGCGCCCCCCAGCGGCCAGAAGCCGGAACGCCCGCCACTCGGCGGTTAGGAAGGCAGCGGTCAGGGACGCCGGAACGCGCCGACAGCAGTCGCGCGACCCCTGCCCTGGGAGCAGCGACGCCCCCCAGCCTCGTGCCCCCTGCCCTCCCGGGACAGCGCCTGCCTGCGGTAGGGGGAGTGTCTGATACCCTTGAGGGTCACATGTGTCCTGACCACCCTTCCACCTGTCTCTTATACACATCTCCAGCCCTCGGGAACCAGGCCCCCAGAGGGGGCGAGCCCAGCTCCAGGCTCCTCCTGGCCCAGCTCCTCCAGGCCCCCAGTCCTGCCCCCCAGCCCCTGCTCCCATCTGCGATGCTCCCCACTCCTTTCTCCTCCTCTCCCCTGCCCCCTGCTTTCACCCCATCACACGCCGAGTCCGCACCGACTCCACGCCAGGCCCCGTGCTCAGGGCTGCAGAAGCAGAAATAGATCAGACACACACCCTGCCCTCAAGAAAACCCCCACTGGCTGGCGAGACCACATGGTTAATCAGCAGCCACCACACAAAGTGTCCAGCCCAAATGGTCAGGCATGCACAGAGGGCCCTGAGAACCGTTAAGATGGAGGGAACCAATTCTGCACAGGGGAAATCCAGGGAGGCTTCCTGGAAGAGGCCGTTTCCAGACAGCCCAGCCAAGAAACCAGAGAGGCTTCCCGGAAGAGGCAGCATCCAGACAGCCCAGCCCAGAAGGCAGCATGATTTGGTGGGAAGTGTCCTGGCCTTGCTTCTGCTAGCAGCTCACTGCGGACCTTGAGAGCGTCTCTCCCCTTCTCAAGGCCTCAGTCTCCCCATCTGGAGAATGCGGACAGCGTCATCACCAAGACTGTCTCTGAGGACTTTTCAGACACCGTAACTCACAGAGACTGTCCTGCCTTCCCAGACCTTCTCACCCACTCCAAGGCACTCTGTCACCTCTACTGAGATCTCTGATGGCCTTCCTCCTCCAGAGATGCCACCACCCCAGCTGTGGGAGGAGGAAGGCCTCAGAGGCCATCGGCCCTCAGCCCATGATCCCCGAAGGTGGGCAGATGAAGGGACCTGGCCCAGAGTGGAATGACGCTCTCCCCTGCCCACCCCAGGGACGTTCAGCTCACCCAGGAACAGACCAAGATTTCCCCTGAGACGCAAGCAGTGTCCACTGAGAGGGGCTTTCCTCTGAAGTCACACCTGATGCCACCCAGAACCCCCGAGGCTGTCCTGTCCTGCCAGCGTGCCAGGTGAGCCAGGAGGGTTGAGCAGGAAGTGGGGCCCACCCCTGAGGGGCGGGTGGTGGAGGGAGGAAGGAGCCTGGGCTGGGTGCCAGAGCCTGGCCCCCCCAACCCTCCTCCACAGGGTCCCTGGAAGGGGTGCACGGTAGCCCTGGCACAGGCCGTCCCTCCGAGGCAGCTGCTGGGTGGCGTGACGGGCCCCACTGCCCGCAGAGGAGCCTTGGGCGGCAGAGCAGAGTCCACCCCCACCACGTCCTCCCCTTTCGTGAGACGGGTCCTCCTCTCCCCTTCAGCCCCCCTTAAACTTACAAGGTTCCTAGCTCCACCGAGTTGGGAAACACACACACCCCATCACCCCTGCCCAACCAACACACGTCCCATTCTTCCCAGCCGTGAGCGCGGGAAGCAGGTGGGCCGGAGTCCTGGCTGCAGCCGCTCAACCTCTGCACGTACCTGGACAGGCGCCGCCGCCCCTGGGAACCTCAGTTTCCTGGGCTGTAAAGCAGGCGTGATGAGCACGCCCATGCTCGCAGATGCGGCGGGCTCAAAGGAAACGGGCGCGTTTAGCACAGGGAAAGCACGGATGGCCGTCGCCACATTCTGTTATTTGTGAGCGCGCCGGGCACTTTTTCCATGAACTGCCTCCTTACCTCTCACCAGCCTGGGTGGAAGATCCTATTCTTTTCCCTGTTTTACAACTGAGGAAGCTGAGGCGCAGGGCTGAAAGAACCAGTCCCGGCCACGCGGCGGGGCAGGGCCG
Source organism: Cephalophus harveyi (assembly GCA_006410635.1). Lineage (NCBI taxonomy): Eukaryota > Metazoa > Chordata > Mammalia > Artiodactyla > Bovidae > Cephalophus > Cephalophus harveyi. The sequence continues at coordinate 387,372 of SJYT01028164.1, forward strand.
GCCGCGTCAGCTCTGCCCGCTGGCTGTCCCTCGCCTCGAGGCGGCCGCCTGCACACGCGTGGGACCTCCCCGGACTCACGCGACAGCAGGGACCGGGGAGCCCGGGACGTGTGCACAGCCACCCCCAGCCGGGGTGTGCGGGCCAGCCAGGGCTGGAGCTCGGCTGACCCTGGCCGCCATTCCCAGCTGCTCTCACAGGTTCCAAGAGGTTCCAAAGATCTCCAGGCCCAGGACTGGAGTCCCGGAGGGGAGAGTGACCACAGGCACGGGTGGAGGACCAGGCCTCCACAGCAGACCGGGGCCCCACCCGCCAGGGAACCAGAGCCACAGAAAGCAGGGCTCCGCGCGCCCCCCAGCGGCCAGAAGCCGGAACGCCCGCCACTCGGCGGTTAGGAAGGCAGCGGTCAGGGACGCCGGAACGCGCCGACAGCAGTCGCGCGACCCCTGCCCTGGGAGCAGCGACGCCCCCCAGCCTCGTGCCCCCTGCCCTCCCGGGACAGCGCCTGCCTGCGGTAGGGGGAGTGTCTGATACCCTTGAGGGTCACATGTGTCCTGACCACCCTTCCACCTGCTGGCTGTCTCCTAAGAGACCTGGCTTCAGGATAGAATGATTAACGGATAAAATGTAATAACGCCAGGGAGGTTCGAGAGGGAGGGGACACACATATATCTACAGCTGATTCATGTGTTGTCCGGCAGAAACCAACACAGCATTGTAAAGCTTCCAATTAATTAATCCTCCAATTAAAAATGCTTCTAAAAAGAAAAAAAAATTAATAATACCAACATCATTATATCAAAAAGAACACAGGACAGGAATTCCTTGATTCAGGGGCCCACGGTAGGACCCTGAACCAGAGGCTTTCCCTTGCTGGGACTCCGTTTTCCCACCTGCACCCCAAGGGGATGGAATTCTGCTGAATCAACCCTGGTGCCTCCCTGGGTTTGTCTCAGTTCCCTGGAGCGTCCCTGGTGGCTCAGCTGGTAAAGAATCTGCCTGCAGTGTGGGAGACCTGGGTTCGATCCCTGGGTTCGGAAGATCCCTTAGAGAAGGGAGAGGCTCCCCACTCCAGTATTCTGGCCTGGAAAATTCCATGGGGTTGCAAAGAGTCGGACAAGGTGGAAGATCCTATTCTTTTCCCTGTTTTACAACTGAGGAAGCTGAGGCGCAGGGCTGAAAGAACCAGTCCCGGCCACGCGGCGGGGCAGGGCCGGCCGCGTCAGCTCTGCCCGCTGGCTGTCCCTCGCCTCGAGGCGGCCGCCTGCACACGCGTGGGACCTCCCCGGACTCACGCGACAGCAGGGACCGGGGAGCCCGGGACGTGTGCACAGCCACCCCCAGCCGGGGTGTGCGGGCCAGCCAGGGCTGGAGCTCGGCTGACCCTGGCCGCCATTCCCAGCTGCTCTCACAGGTTCCAAGAGGTTCCAAAGATCTCCAGGCCCAGGACTGGAGTCCCGGAGGGGAGAGTGACCACAGGCACGGGTGGAGGACCAGGCCTCCACAGCAGACCGGGGCCCCACCCGCCAGGGAACCAGAGCCACAGAAAGCAGGGCTCCGCGCGCCCCCCAGCGGCCAGAAGCCGGAACGCCCGCCACTCGGCGGTTAGGAAGGCAGCGGTCAGGGACGCCGGAACGCGCCGACAGCAGACGCGCGACCCCTGCCCTGGGAGCAGCGACGCCCCCCAGCCTCGTGCCCCCTGCCCTCCCGGGACAGCGCCTGCCTGCGGTAGGGGGAGTGTCTGATACCCTTGAGGGTCACATGTGTCCTGACCACCCTTCCACCTGCTGGCTGTCTCCTAAGAGACCTGGCTTCAGGATAGAATGATTAACGGATAAAATGTAATAACGCCAGGGAGGTTCGAGAGGGAGGGGACACACATATATCTACAGCTGATTCATGTGTTGTCCGGCAGAAACCAACACAGCATTGTAAAGCTTCCAATTAATTAATCCTCCAATTAAAAATGCTTCTAAAAAGAAAAAAAAATTAATAATACCAACATCATTATATCAAAAAGAACACAGGACAGGAATTCCTTGATTCAGGGGCCCACGGTAGGACCCTGAACCAGAGGCTTTCCCTTGCTGGGACTCCGTTTTCCCACCTGCACCCCAAGGGGATGGAATTCTGCTGAATCAACCCTGGTGCCTCCCTGGGTTTGTCTCAGTTCCCTGGAGCGTCCCTGGTGGCTCAGCTGGTAAAGAATCTGCCTGCAGTGTGGGAGACCTGGGTTCGATCCCTGGGTTCGGAAGATCCCTTAGAGAAGGGAGAGGCTCCCCACTCCAGTATTCTGGCCTGGAAAATTCCATGGGGTTGCAAAGAGTCGGACATGACTGAATGACTTTCACCTTCACTTTCACCCCTGGTGGTCAACAGGGTGACAGATGTCACAAGCAGATCACCTCTCACCCTGGAGTTCTGGCCTCTAAGATTCTTCCCAGCCTCCACAGGCACAGGTCTAAGACTTCAGTTGGGATCAGCGGGCGCTCTGGGCAGGGCCAGCGCCCTGCCCACCCATAGCTGGCGGGGGGCAGGGGGGTCCACCGCTCCCCGCTCTCCCTGCCCACCAGCGGCTGTCCGTACACAATTCCAGGACAGGCATCCACACCTCCAAAGTCACGCCCACCTGGCATGACAGCTCGTTCAACTGTGCCTGGACCCGTGCACGCCAGGTGAACAGAGATCAAGGCCCTGTCACAGGAGAGGCACCTCAGAGAGGCAGGCGTGCCCCGCCGGTGGCTGCAGGGCAGAAAGCCCAGCGGGGTCCTAGGGGGTCTGAGGCCAGGGGGAGGACACAAAGAGAAAGTCACTGAGGCCGCGGGGGGCCGAGGGCCAGCCAACACCCGAGAGTGGTCGAGACAGTCACTAGACCGAGGGGGGCCGAGGGGCAGCCAACACCCCGGGTGTGATTGCGACAGACACTGAGGGCGAGGGGGGCTGAGGGGCAGCCAACACCCGAGAGTGGGCGAGAGAGTCACTGAGGCCGCGGGGAGCCCGGCGCAGCCCACACCCCGGGAGCTGTTGTGACAGCGATGACGACGGCGGCACAGGAGAGGCACGCGTCCGTCGCCGAGCTCCGTGCCGAGCTCCTGTGACTGGCTGCCCCTGGCGCTCACAGCCGCCCTGTGCTGAGGGGTGGAATTCACGCCCACTTTACAGGTGGGGAAACTGAGGCCCCAGGAGGAGAAGCAGCAGCAGGTCCAGTCTCTCACAGTGGGACCCGATCCTGACAGCCTGACCCTCAGCCCACCCCTCACGCACCCCGTCTTCTGGCCCCTCGGCGGGCGACTGTGGCCCCCGTCCCCAGCGGCTAACCGGGGACAGTCCTGTAGCCCCACCAGGCCTGGTCAAGTCCCTGTCTCTGCTCAGAGACCGCCCAGGGGTGGGGGGAATGGACAGAGGGCATCCAGGCCGCTGTGCCCAAGCACAGGATGGACAGGGACGGCTCACCCGGCGCCTCATGCACGCGTACTTGCTGAGTAAGTGAGTGAAGGAAGGAACGCAGATAAGCAGAGATCCTGAGGGCTGCAGACACCGCCCCGGCCACGCTGCTTGGACTCCGAGGCCCCCCAGCTCTGACAGCCCAGGGCTCCAGGCGGCCCGGTGACCCTAGAATCCTGTCATCTCACAGCGGCTGGACGCTTCTCTTCAGTCTCAGCTTTGGGGTCCCGCCCTGGGCACAGAGGGCCAGGCCCTCCCCCGACACCCTGGGCCTCCCCTTAGGGCCATTAGCGCCGCGCACAACCGTCAGCTTCCTGCCTGCTCGGTCGCCTCGCCCATGAACCCGTCTCGTCTCCCTCTGTAAGCTGTGCGGGGGGGCTCACGTCCGGTTTGCTGGCCACCACATCCACGGGGCCTAGTGGGCGCTCGGTAAACATCTGGGGGGCAGATGTCTAAAGGCAGGGCGGCTGCCAGCGCGCCTCGACTCCCTCCTGCAGGCCAGACGGCACCGCACTCTGCCCAGAGCAGCCAAAGCCCCCTGAAAGCCGGAGGGGATTCCAGTCCTGGGAGGACTGGAGGTTCAGATCCTGGCTCACCCATGGGACTCCGGGGAGTCCCTGCCCACCCAGAAAATGAGGGTGTTGGGTCCAGCGGTCCCCAGTGGCTCTTTTGGATCTGAGCAACCCCAGGCAGAAAGTCAGTGATTAGACCCCAACCCTCGATGGCTTGAACTGTTTCCCCCAAATTCATTCCTTCACGCCTCAACCCCGAGCACCCAGCACGTGACCTTGTTTGCTGGTAGGGGTGCTGATGGAACTGGTTAAGATGAGGTCACGCTGGAGGAGGGTGGGGGTCTGAGTCCAAGGGGTTCTCTGGACACAGGCTCCCCCAAAGAGAGCCCCACGGGCAGATGGGGGTTATGCTGCCACAAGCCAAGGAACCACCTGAAGCTGGGAGAGAGGCCTGGAACAGACCCTTCCCCAGCGCCTTCCGGGGAGAGCATGGCCCGGCCGACACCCTGCTCTCAGACTTCAGTCTCCAGAATGGCAGTCAGTAAACTCGGCTGCTGAAACCACTCGGTCTGCGGTACTTGGTCATGGAAGCCCCGGCACACGGATACACCTTGCCCACCTCCTCCCAACCCGCACTCCCAAACTGAAAGTCAGGAGCCAAGAGGGAAAGGGCCCGAGGCAGCCCATGTGGGGGCCGGGGGGTGCGGAGCAGGCCGGGACGGGCTCCCAGACTCCCACGGGAGCCAGAGGGTGGCCATCTCTCCAGAAGTCCTGGTGGAGAACGCCAAAGATCTGAGCCTGGACTGACTTTCCCACACACGGTGTGTCTGATGGGGAGAGGGATCGTCTCCCCTCCCTCTACCCCCTTTAATTAAAAACTATAAATGCCTTATCAAAAGCTAATTTAAAATACCAACACAGTGCCAAGTGGCAAAAAAAAAAAAACCCTCAGTACAAATATCTGCTTATAAGCTGCAACAGGGTGTGAGGACACAGCAATCAGAGGCGGGGGCGGGCGGGGGAGCAGGAAGGCCGAGGCTTCGGCACAGCAGCCTCTGGGGGTGCTGGTCTTGGACCTGCTTCCCTCCACGCCCGCTCTTGTCCTTGGACTCGGAGCTGAACAAGCCACGAAGGACGGGGACCATAGCATTCCATATCCCTTCCTGCACCTCAGCATCAGTACCCACAAGGAGATCATTCTCGAGGGTCGTGGTGAGAATTAAAAGACCGCACCACTTCACCCTGTCCCGGAGCACAGCAGCTCAAATGCTGCCCACCTTCCCTCCAGACGCCATCGTCTGTGCCACTGAAGACTCGATCAAACAGTGGAGACCAAAGCGCCTGACCCCACTGGGCACCAACTGTGCCAGGCGCTACGCTTGCCTTCACTGAAATGCTCACCCCCACCTGCACCTATGAGCAGCAGGTGTTACCGTTACCCCCGTTTTACAGATGAGGAAGCCGAGGCACGGAGGAGCAGCTGCCCACCCACGGACACTGCTGCCAGGAGGGCAGAGCCCAGATGGGAAGCCAGGTCTCTGAGCCCAGAGACTCACGTCCTGTGCAGCAGGGTCCCCTGCCAGTGGGCCGAGCTGTCCATAAGACAGTGAGCGCCCGTCCTTTCGGGGACCCCGATGGAGACCAGGGACCTCCAGGCTCTCCAGCACCTCGATTCCCGGACCCTGTGCTGAGCTGCCTCCTTGGTCTGCCTCCCACAGCGTCTCTGGTCCTGAATCTGACTCTTGGTCGGGGCCCAGGGCAGCTCCTGGCACCCCCAGCACCGCCTCCTTACCGCTGGTCCGAGGGTAAGCAGCGAGGGTGCCATCCTGCAGGCCGGCCAACAGGTGGAAGGGGCTGTGTCGCAGGCAGAGCACAGGCTGCAGGCCCGGGCTCCGGCAGGCCGCCAGGCACTGGGTGCCCGTATCCACGCTGCTGTAAAGCAGGACGCTGCAGGGAGAGGCGGGGCCTCAGTCAGCCCCCCGCCCTCCTGGAGAGAGGGCCCCAGCCCCCACCTCCCCCAGCTCAGCCTGCCCCCCGCTGCGTGACCAGGCCATTGCTCAGACTTCTCCGTGGGCGGCCTTTCGGGGGCAGCGCCGCGGCAAACAGGGGGCTCTGGACACAGCACAGCCGGGGGGCTGGGAGGACGGTGTTCAGGGTCACATCTACGGGCAAACCCAGCTGCTGTCCCCCTCCAGCTGGCTGGCCTAGACCACTGAGCCTCAGTCCTCGCTGCAAAATGGGGCCGTGATGCCTACCTCGCAGCCATACCAAGGCACAAAGCCCCAGCGTGTGTACTGCCTGGAGGAGCCGTGAAAGCGTCAGGGGGACTGGGGGAGGCCAGGCACAAAAGGCCCCACACTGGGCGAGCCCGCGTGGATGAAACGAGCAGGAGAGACAATCCAGACCAGGGGATGGGACAGGTCATGGGAACCAGCGCCTGGGGCAGGGGGCGTGAGGTGACACAGAGGCTCCGGGGGACGTGACGGGGATATTACAGAACTAAGCAGCGGTGGCGGCTACCCATCATGAATGTACTGGAAACCACTGAACTGCGTGGCTTTTAATGGCTGAAATGACAACTTTATGTGGTTTGATCTCATTAAAAGCAAAACGTGTTCACCAGGCCCCTGGGTTCCATGAACCCAGACCTGGACAGCATGGAGCCTCCCGTGCCTCCACGCTGGTTCTAAGTATGCTAGCGCTCAGTCCTCCCCTGGCTGCTCCTGCGGGATACGGGCCCCCACGAGGCTCGCGCTCCCGGCCTGGGAGCGGCACACGGCAGCTGTCCCTAACGCCCCCGGGCCCTGCCGCAGGCATGCGGATGCGGGGCTGCGGCCCCTCTCAGGGTCCGCTTCACAAACGCCTTCACAGTCCAGTTAACGGGATGAATTTTCACCCTCCGTCCACATGGCTGGGCCTTCCAGCAGGCCAAGCTCTGCCAGGGCGGCCCCTGCCGCACGGAAGGGTTTGCTGACTCACCAGCTCCAGGCAGGTCTTCCAAGCGGGGAGCCCCCTCTGCCAGCAGGTCTCATAACCTGGGCACACTCCACACCCGCACCTGCCCTGCAAGGCTAGCTGAGGCCGCAGACGGGTGGAAGAGGGCAGTGACAGCAAAGGGCCCTGAAGTCTTCACGTGGCCCACGTCCTGGTGGGCTCTCAGCAGCCCCACGTGTGGGGGATGGCAACACCATTTCAGGGCGGGCACACAGCATGAGGAAGTACAGGCCCCAAACCCAGCTCTGCCCGACACCGAAGCCAGCGTCGCCCACGGCACCACGCTACCAGGAGGAGGCCGGGTGGCACAGAGCAGCCCCTGAAGCGTCCTGGGTGAAGTGTGAGCAGCTCCTGACACTGGCTGGGCTTGTGGACCCCACTTCCCACTTCGGGCCCCCACTTCCTGCTCCTGGCCCCCACTTCCTGCTCCTGGGCCCCTCTTCCCACTCCAGGCCCCCACTTCCCGCTCCTGGGCCCCCACTTCCCGCTCCTGCTCCCCGTTTCCTGTTCCTGGACCCCACTTCCCATTCTGGGCCCCCACTTCCTGCTACTGGCCCCCACCTCCTGCTCCCAACCAGGGGCACTGAATGTTGGGGGTGAGGAGCGAAGCGGCGGGGCAGTGCCCGGGGTGCCCAGCCCACCCTGGCCAGGCCCCTCACCTGCCGTCCTGGAGCCCGAGGCAGATGGTGGGGTGCACCCCGGCCGAGGCGTCAGCGGCGGAGCAGCCCTTGTCTGCAGCTCTGCCGTCGCCCTCCTCTGGCTCCGGGATGTACTCCATGCAGAGCACGGGGGCTGCCAGCGGGAAGGACTTGACCGTGCGGGGCGAGGGCCGGTTCAGGGAGAAGATCTCCACCTGGCCCCCCGCGCCCTCCTGCCCGCCTCCAACCTACGGCGAGACCAGAGAGGCCGTCAAGTGAGCGCCTCGTGGGCGGACGCAGACACAGCCCCTGCCCCCGCGGACCCACCCCGAGCATCTGCTGGTCACGGGGCTTAGGCGCCAAGAGAAATATGCCCTCTCCTGCCCACAGGTATCCCGCTGTCACTGAAGGCCACTTGTTCCCAGTTGCCATGGCAACAAGTTAGATTGCGGCCCAAAGAAAATCAGGAAAAGAGCTGAGGTGGACTAGGTACCCAGCCATCTTTCTTTCCTTATCTTTAAGGTAAATCTCAAGCAACAAAGAGCGAGCGTACACTCTGCCCTGTCTCCTTCAGTTTACCCCTGCACTTAGCTCATGGTAAACACTCATTATATCCCTGCCAAATGGATGGAGGGATGGATGGATGATCACAAGAACGGATGGACAGAAGACAGATGGATGGGACAGAAGACTGGGTGAGTGGATGGATAGAAGGGTGGACAGATGGTTACAGGGACTGATGGATGATGGATGGATGGAATGGATCAACAGATGGATGGAAGGGAGAGCGACTAGCTGAATGAATGGATGGATGGATGGGTAGGTGAACAGATGATTATAAGGCCGGATGGATGGATGGAAGGATAACAGATAGATGGGTGGATGGAAGGATAGTGGATGGGTGGATGAAGATTAATGGATAGATGGAAGGATAACAGATAGATGGGTGGATGGAAGGATAGTGGATGGGTAATGCCAAAGAATGCTCAAACTACCGCACAATTGCACTCATCTCACATGCTAGTAAAGTAATGCTCAAAATCCTCCAAGCCAGGCTTCAGCAATACGTGAACCGTGAACTCCCTGATGTTCAAGCTGGCTTTAGAAAAGGCAGAGGAGCCAGAGATCAAATTGCCAACATCCGCTGGATCATGGAAAAAGCAAGAGAGTTCCAGAAAAACATCTACTTCTGCTTTATTGACTATGCCAAAGCCTTTGACTGTGTGGAAAACTCAGGGAGATGGTGATGGACAGGGAGGCCTGGCGTGCTGCGATTCATGGGGTCGCAAAGAGTCGGACACAACTGAGCGACTGAACTGAACTGGATGAAGATTAATGGATGGATGGAAGGATAACAGATAGATGGGTGGATGGAAGGATAGTGGATGGGTGGATGAAGATTATCGGATGGACAGAAGGATAGTGGATACATGATGCATATACTAGACACTGGAGACCAGTGAAGAAAGCATCCTCAGAAGGGACAGCTGGGCTGGACCCTGAAGGGTAAGCCAGAGTTTCCCGGCCTGAATGCCTGGAGACTGGCTGCAGGCGTGGTGAGGCTGGAACCTCAGGAAGCCTATGGGAGGCCACAGTCTGCCCCGCGAGCCACATGGGGAGCACAGCACCGATCTGCATCGAGGCAGGCTCTGCGGAACCGGGTGCAGAAAGCTGGGCTGGGATCTCTGAGAGAGAGGGGCAGCCCTGCCTCCTGACGCCCAGGGGGCAGACCCGCCATCCAGATCCTCCACACTGCTCCGTTCACGCCGTCATGGCACCAAGGCCAGTCGCAAGAATCCTACTCTCTGATCGGTCCCCTGGGTTTCTGTTGTTCCTGCTGAGGTCACACGTGCCAGCTCTGAGCACAGAGCCTCCCGTGAAAGTCCCCAGAAGACCTCGCTGGGTGAGGATGTGCAAAACGGGGCCCACGGGCCGGCCGCGTCCTCCAGCACCCCCCCAGGTGCCCATGTGCCGGCCGCTTCCTCCAGCAGCCCCCGAGGTGCCGCCCACGGGCCGGCCGCGTCCTCCAGCACCCCCCCAGGTGCTCATGTGCCGGCCGCGTCCTCCAGCAGCCCCCCAGGTGCCGCCCACAGGCCGGCCGCGTCCTCCAGCAGCCCCCCAGGTGCCGCCCCCACTCGTGCCCCCAGGCCCCGGCTGGACATGGGGGTTACTCACCCAGAGGTAGCCCTGTGGGAGGGAGGTGCTGACAGCCGAGAAGCCCAGCAGAGGACAGCTGACGGGACTGTGGACCAGGGCCCCGAGCTGCAGAGACAGACGGCACACGGGGTGAACACCGAGGTGCCAGGGAGGCTGGCGTCTGACAGCACGACCCGGGCCTGGGCCGTCCGTCAGGGGCTATTAAACCTGCACCCCCTTCAGGCCCCCAGCCAGGCCCCTGAGGGCGGGGCCAGGGAGGGCCAGGTTCCTCCCCGGCAGCCCCCAGGCACGCCCAGGGGACCTCCGCCCTCCTGGAACCATCTGGAGCCTGAATGAAACTCTTCCCAAACTGGGCTTTGTTGAAAACCACGAAGTGCACCCCTTGTATTTGATACGCGGGGAAGGAAGACGAGGTCCACAGGAGACAAGCAGCTGCCCGAGGCCACGGAGGCGGCGCGCGCCATCACCCTTGGCCCCCCGTCCCCCCACAGCAGCACGGAGGAGGGGGTCCCGGGCGGACAGGGCCCTCCTCGGCCGACCCCGCCAGGACCAGAGGGCTGGTCCGCAGTCTGGGGGCTCCGTCTGTGCGGGGCTGTCACTGAGGACCGCTGGCTGCTCACTCCTCGGCATCAGCGGCCCCCAAGCCCACACCGGGGGCCCTCAGGCCTGTTCCTGAACTAAATCTGCCGTCCACGGCAATGTGAGGGGAGGGCCTGTCCCTTTCAGGGGCCTTGCTGGAAACTCCAGCCACATCAAAGGAGGAAGCTGGCTGGGGAGCGCGGAGGTGCCCTCCCGGAGGACGCAGCCACCAGGGGCAGGCCTTTGAACAGGCAGGTGCTGCCCTCTGCTGGCGCCCGCGGCCTGCTCATCCCGGCCCCGCTGGGGTGATCTGACGGGGAAGCCTCTAAGGGCCACAGCTGAGGGGACCCAAAGGGATCACCTCCCGCAGTCCCCATGCTGCTGCTGCTGCTAAGTCACTTCAGTCGTGTCCGACTCTGTGCGAGCCCATAGACGGCAGCCCACCAGGCTCCCCCGTCCCTGGGATTCTCCAGGCAAGAACACTGGAGTGGGTTGCCATTTCCTTCTCCAATGCATGAAAGTGAAAAGTGAAAGTGAGCTGAGCGTCTGGCAAACGTGAACTTGGAGGGCGGGGGGACGTGACTGGCTCAGGGTCACACAGCAAGGAACGGCAGAGTCAGGGCTGGGGTGCTCTTTTTGGTTAGCATGCTGGAGGCTGTGGCCCCCTGGGGACAGCGTGGGCCGGGAGCTCACACTGGGCTCCCAGGTGCCCTCTGGCCCTGCCCCCTCACCCCGCCTCTTGGGGGGACCACAGCCCGCTCAGGGCCTGGCCCTTCCTGCTCCTCTCCCCTTGGATTTGGGGTTGGGGCAACCACAGCCTGGCTTGGGTGTTTCCACGGCAACCCCAGCGGGCAGACGTCAGCCAGTCAGCAGAGCCTGGGCCCGAGACGGGGGCAAAGACTCAAAGGCAGCCCTCTGGCCCTGCCCCCTCACCCCGCCTCTTGGGGGGACCACAGCCCGCTCAGGGCCTGGCCCTTCCTGCTCCTCTCCCCTTGGATTTGGGGTTGGGGCAACCACAGCCTGGCTTGGGTGTTTCCACGGCAACCCCAGCGGGCAGACGTCAGCCAGTCAGCAGAGCCTGGGCCCGAGACGGGGGCAAAGACTCAAAGGCTCCTTGAATGGGGCGGGCTCTGGACCCAGAAGGGCCGTCTGTGATGGAAAGCTGACTTCTGAGAACAAAGCAGCCCCACGCAGAGCAGAGGAGAGCACGGCGGGCCCTGGGTGCGGGCAGGGCCCCCGTCCAGCATGCATGCCGGCCACCGCAGTCGCGCCCGACTCTTTGTGACCCCGTGGAGCCCACCAGGCTCCTCTGTCCATGGGGTTCTTCAGGCGAGATTACTAGGGTGGGCTGCCACGTCCCCTCCAAGGGAATCTTCCCGACCCAGGGACCCAACCCACGCCTCTTAAGTCCCTGCACCACCAGCGCCGCCGGGGAAGTGCCGCCAGCTGAGTGACCCCGCACACCAGTCCCTCGCGGCTGGGGGGACCCGGGCATCTCGGCAGGACCCTGACTGGAGATGGTGGGCGTAACGCCCTTGGCAGGGGCTGGACACCCGGCAGCGGTTGCTGGTCAGGAGGGCTTCTGGGGGGACACGTTAGCACTTTACTCCATCAGCTGAACAGCACTGTGGGGAGGTGCTGTCCCAGACCAGCAGCTGAGGCAGAGTCAGGGGACAGGGGCCCAGTGACGGGCACTTAGCTGATGGAGGGTGGCAGCCAGCGCTGAGGCTACTCGCTGGTGCGCTGAGGCCCAAGCAAACTTGCCTCTGCAGCTCTGGGCCGCAGCCCTCAGGCCCCTGAGACACCTGTATATGAGAGCTTCCTGGAGCGGGCAGCAGCCCACCCATGCCCGGAGCCCCTCTCCCCTGGCAGGTCTCTCATGGAACCTCAGCCCAAAGTGGGAAATGGGTTTGCCCTGAGCCTTCCCCTTGCGCCCCCCGTCGCCCTCCAGGGACAGGCCTACAGCTCAGATGGAGCCCAAGTTCAAGAAGAACCTCCTACCACCTCAGCAATCAGGCCATCCGAAAGCCCCCCAAACCACGACACCAGTGGGGTTGAGGGTGCTTTCAGCCCCAAGGGCTTCACATGGGGAAGACCCCCCAGTGACAGGAGGCAGGTGACTCCCCGCTTGGGGTGGGGGGCATTCTTTCAGGGAGGCCCTGGGGCAGGAGCCTGTCTGGGACGCCTCCACCCCGGGTGTGACCTGTCAGGGCAGGCCTGAGCCCTGAACCCCCAGAGGCCCAGCGCCCTGGGGGGAGATGGGATGATACATCCTGCTCCATGGGATCTGCTCGGCTCGGGGCGGAATCCGCCCCACGGCCCACAGGCTGTGCCCTTGGGCAAGAGCTGGCAGGACCCCGCAGGCGGCCCCTTACTAACAGGGTCAGGACTGGAGGCCCACAGAGGCCCGGGGAGACAGTGGGGGAGGAGCAGGATGGGGCAAGGGTCAGGGCACTCCCCTTCCTAGGGCCGTGAGCAAGTGACGGCCCCTGGATCCCCGTCTCAGGGTGGCTGGGGATCACAGAGTCCATCTCCGGGAAAGGCCGAGAAAGGAGCCTGCTGCAGACATGTCCCAGAAGGACCCGCCCCCTGTGGTCAAGACTCAGGTCAGGTCAGTTCAGTCGCTCAGTCGTGTCCGACTCTTCCCGACCCCATGAATCGCAGCACACCAGGCCTCCCTGTCCATCACCAACTCCCAGAGTCTACCCAAACCCATGTCCATTGAGTCGGTGATGTCATCCAACCATCTCATCCTGTCGCCCCCTTCTCCTCCTGCCCTCAATCTTTCCCAGCATCAGGGTCTTTTCAAATGAGTCAGCTCTTCGCATGAGGAGGCCAAAGTATTGGAGTTTCCGCTTCAGCATCAGTCCTTCCAATGAACACCCAGGACTGCTCTCCTTTAGGATGGACCGGTTGGATCTCCTTGCAGTCCAAGGGACTCTCAAGAGTTTCTCCAACACCACAGTTCAAAAGCACCAATTCTTCGGTGCTCAGCTTTCTTCACAGTCCAGCTCTCACATCCATACACGATGTGTGGTTGTCAAAACTAAAGAATCTTAAGTGACGTCACTGTCGTTTTCATCGCTATTAGTATTACCACCGCGTGACTGAGCGACTAGGCACAGCACGGCGCCGTGGCCTCTGTCTACCGAGCACTGGGCAGGCGTCAGGCTCGACTCACGAACCCTTAAATCAGGCTGCGGCTCAGGGACCAGCACCCCACTGAGCCCAGCTCTCAGGAGCGAAAGCCAAAGACCCGGCAAGTCCTTCGTCTCCTTCACCCCCGGCCCCACCTTCTCACCAGTTCAGCCAGTCCAAGGCCAGAGCACTGCCGAAACCTGTCCCCAGGTCCCCCCGCCCACTGCCTCCACCAGGGCCAGGACCAGCACCTAACCCCGGGGACACCCCGTCAGGGGGACCGCAATACTCAGACATCAAGAAAAGGTTTCAACATAAGTTCTTACAATAAAAATTTAGCCCCCCCCACACACACACAAAACATCATTGGTGAACAACTACTAAGAACTGAGATAAAGACAGGACTGGATGATGCCTTACCCTAATCCTGGCTCTTTATTCACTTAAAAAAGAAGGCAGGCAAGCCCAGCCCAAGCCCACAGCTGGCTGGTCTGAGCTTTTCCTTTAAGCGCTGCAATAAAACATCGCTTACGTTGACGGTCAGTGCCTCTCCGCCTCCGCACAGCCGCCCTGGTCTCCATGCACCCCGGCCTCCCGCCACCTGCACCAAGCCCCCCGTCTCAGCGGGACCCCAAGCTCTGCGAGGGTCTCAGCCTCCCATCATGGCCCCTCCGGGTCCGCAGTTCCCTCCCGCACGTCGGCCGAGTGTCAGACGATCCTTCCAAAAGACAAACCAGGTCCCGCCGGTCCCCTGCTTGGAGCCATGCTTGGTGTTTCCTTGCTCCGAAGATGAAATCCAAACCCGAAGCAGCCTGCAAGGCCAGCTGAGCCAGCTCACCCACCGTCAGTCTCAGAGCCCAGCCTCCCTGCCGGCTCCCGGATCCCCGGCCAGCTGCCCCACGGCTCCGACTGCAGGCCTCTGGGTCGGCTTGTTCGATCTGAATGTCCTCCCCCGGGCCCTCCCGTGGTTGGGTCCTCCTCACCAGTAGGGGCTCAGTTTATATGCCACCTCTGAGAGGCCCTCTCCGACCCCCTAACTACGTGTCCCCATCCCTGTTTTCACTGTATCTGATGTATTCTCTTTACACCATGCAGCACTCTTTTCTCTTTGCTCGTTTGCGGAGAGGGTGGGTGGGAGGCAGGGGTAACTGCCTGCGCTTATGGCCAGGGGCGCAGGCGTCAGGAGCCAGACTCCTATTCCTCCTTCCATCCTCACTGGCCGTGACGTTTAAAAAAAATCACGTCACCTGAGCCTTTACCTGTGAAGGAGACCGAGAGACATCTACTCGTGGGGTTCTTATAAATAATAAAACTAGTGAGTGACGGCAAAGCACTCAGAGGGGTGATGGCCGTGGAGCTAAAGCCGGCTGCCCCAGCAACATTGTAAGACGTGAAAACCTCCCAAGCAGGGCGCAGCCAGTCGGGTGCATTCCAGTCTGTCTGCTGAGCAGGCATCATGCCATCAGCTGACAGATCGCTGCTGTCTGTTAGCTCAGAACAACGCAACTGTCGGTTCCCTGACCCACAGAGGTCACCTGGCCCCTCCTCTGGGAGGTACACCGACCCCGAGAGCAACCTCATGGGCCCGACGTGGAGAAGCTGGGGCAGCAGCCAGGCCTCCCCTGCCCGGGCCCTCCTCCCGCCCCGGGCACTCCGGCCGCCCCCGCGTGCACTCACCTGCAGGCTGAGGCCCCTGAAGGAGAAGGCGGGGACGCAGCAGGCCAGGATCGGGCACCAGAACGGGGCTCTGCTCTGCTTCTCCTCATCCGGACACAGCCAGCCCGGCTGGTTCTCCTCCCCTGCGCAAGAGAACAGGGGTGGGGAGGGCCCGTGAGAGACGGGACGAAGTGGTCCACGGGGCCTGGGAGCCGGCGCCCACGTGCTGACCCCGCCGGCTGGACGCTCACTGCTGCCCCTGCAGCCTGCCCTCCCCGTGCAGCCAGCGCCATCCTGCTGAGCCTCTCCCCGACCCCGCGGTTCCCCTCTTCCGCCAGGTCCTCGTCCACCTGCAATAAAATCCAGACTCTTCCGGAAGAGCTGCGAGGACCCTCCGTCCCCGTCAGCCTCTCCCCCGGCAGCAGGCCCCCTGTGCTAGGCTTTCCTCGGCGGCTGAAGGAGGGCGGCCCTCTGCCCTCTGCCCTCTGCCCTCTCCAGGGCCGGCTCCGCTCCTCGCTGAGGCTGACGCTAAGCCCCCGCCTTCTCGGAAAGGCCTCAACTGACCATCGCCCCGTTCCCCCACCTCCATCGCCTTCTGTCTCAGCCTTGCGGGTGTGTGCAATAGCCCTGACCACCATTTCTGGCTCTTTTATTAGCAGGCTTGCATCTTGTTCCCCCTCTGTGTGCGTGTGTGCACAGGCGCACAAGTACACGCGTGTATACGCGTGAATGCACGTGCACGTGTGTTTCGTGTCCTTGTGCGTCCACCAGCCTCCCACCACACCCGCTTTCCGTGCAGGCAGAAACTTCCCACACCTCCTCCTCTGCTCCACGCCACCCTTCACACGGCACTGCGCGCACAGCGGACTCTCAGGCCCTTGTGGGGCACGAACCCCCAGCCCCATTTTCCGGGTCAGTCACATCAGGACGATGGCCTCCAAGAGCAGTCACCACGGCCAGTGCTAACTGCTGCTTCCTGACCTGCATACAGATTTCTCAAGAGGCAGGTCACGTGGTCTGGTATTCCCATCTTTTTCAGAATTTTCCACAGTTTACTGTGATCCACACAGTCAAAGGCTTTGGCATAGTCAATAAAGCA
>SJYT01028165.1:8344-22123 GCA_006410635.1 Cephalophus harveyi
TGTCAATGTATGGCAAAACCAATACAATATTGTAAAGCAAAATAAAGTAAAAATAGAAGTTAAAAAAAATAAAGAAAAACAAACAAAAAGAAATAAAAAATTAAAAGTAAACAAAAATAATTTATATCACACAATCAAAACAAAGAAAAGAAATACTTTTATTTTTCTTTGTAGAAAAATTTTTGTATAAATGATCAAGTACAATTTACAAATTGCACTTTTATGACAAAATGTGAAGAACTAAAGAGCTTCTTGATAAAAGTGAAAGAGAAGAGTGAAAAAGTTGGCTTAAAGTTCAACATTCAGAAAACTAAGACCATTGCATCCAGTGCCATCACTTCATGGCAAATAGATGGGGAAACTGAACTGTGGCTGACTTTATTTTGGGGAGCTCCAAAATCACTGCAGATGGTGATTGACTGTAGCCATGAAATTAAAAGACGCTTACCCCTTGGAAGGAAAGTTATGACCAACCTAGACAGCATATTCAAAAGCAGAGACATTACTTTGTCAACAAAGGCCCATCTAGTCAAGTCTATGATTTTTCCAGTAGTCATGTATGGATACGAGAGTTGGACTATAAAGAAAGCTGAGTGCCAAAGAATTGATGCTTTTCAACTGTGGTTTTGTAGAAGACTGTTGAGAGTCCTTTGAACTGCAAGGAGGTCCAACCAGTCCATCCTAGAGGAGATCAGTCCTGGGTCTTCATTTTGAGGACTGATGCTGAAGCTTGAACTCCAATACTTTGGCCATCTGATGCGAAGAGTTGACCCATTTGAAAATACCCTGATGCTAGAAAAGATTGAGGGTGGGAGGAGAAGGGGACAACAGAGGACGAGACGGTTGGATGGCATCACTGACTCACAAGTCTATGATTTTTCCAGTAGTCATGTATGGATACGAGAGTTGGACTATAAAGAAAGCTGAGTGCCAAAGAATTGATGCTTTTGAACTGTGGTTTTGTAGAAGACTGTTGAGAGTCCCTTGAACTGCAAGGAGGTCCAACCAGTCCATCCTAGAGGAGATCAGTCCTGGGTGTTCATTTTGAGGACTGATGCTGAAGCTTGAACTCCAATACTTTGGCCATCTGATGCGAAGAGCTGACCCATTTGAAAATACCCTGATGCTAGAAAAGATTGAGGGTGGGAGGAGAAGGGGACAACAGAGGACGAGACGGTTGGATGGCATCACTGACTCGATGGACATGGCTTTGGGTGGACTCCGGGAGTTGGTGATGGACAGGGAGGCCTGGCATGTTGTGGTTCATGGGGTTGCAAAGAGGACACGACTGAGAGACTGAACTGAACTGAACAATTTACAAAAATGCAAAATGAAAAGTTTAAATAAATCTCTGGATAATAAAACACTATTTTTAAAAAATAAATTCAGTCACTAAGTAGTTTGTAAAAATGTGCTCCAAGAGCTTAAGTTATGAATGACAAGTTAAATTTTCTACATGATAAACATTTTTCTTTTATTAGTGCCATTCAACTGAATATAAAATTTGACTCTTCTTCTTCTTCTTTTTTTTCTTTTTGGTGATTCATTCTCCTGGTACAAGATGACAATGATGATGACAATAATAAATCATCTGATTTCTTAAGTAATTTTTAAAAAATATATTATTCTGATAATTTTCTGACAATCACTGCTGAACCCCTTTTGTCCATATCCCACTTCAGTATTACCAATGCTATATTGGGCTTCTGAGGTAGTACTAGTGGTAAGGGACCCATTTGCCAATCAGGAGTTGTAAGAGAACATCCCCTAGAGGACAGCATGGTAACCAACTCCAGTATTCTTACCTGGAAAATCCCCATTAACAGAGGAGCCTGGCAGGCTAAGTCCACAGGGTCACCAAGAGTCAGACACGACTGAAGCAACTTGTAATACACAGCACATACACTACTTGACACCATGNATTTGCCAATCAGGAGTTGTAAGAGAACATCCCCTAGAGGACAGCATGGTAACCAACTCCAGTATTCTTACCTGGAAAATCCCCATTAACAGAGGAGCCTGGCAGGCTAAGTCCACAGGGTCACCAAGAGTCAGACACGACTGAAGCAACTTGTAATACACAGCACATACACTACTTGACACCATGATCCACCCATTGTTTATAAGATTAACTGCTTCTCAATTTTAAAGTCTTATTTTTAAGCATCCCTTAATCAGAGAGATATTTTCTAAATAGTTATAATAATAGCCTCTTGTTGCATTTTCTCCTTACATGGTTATGGGAAACATAATTACATCACTTAGCAAGATCTTATTATTAATTGTATTTAATTTCACGTTTTCCACCCATCTCCATTCAGCATGATATGTCCCATGTGCTACCCTATGAGTGGCCCAGAGTAAGTGCTCAGTACATGTTTGCTATATGAATAGAATAATCCTAATTATACTATTTTGAGTTATACCATGTTCAGGAAGGATGTGTCACCTTGATCAGTTAATACATTTAAAATAATATTTTGTGACAGATATTACTGTAATTATGGATTTAAATGTTTTTCTGTGGCTTCTTAAATCTACACAAAATTATCATGCTACCTTTTAAACATTCTGGGAAAATACCTGGAATCCACTACCATTAGAAAAGAAGCATCTGTCTCCTCACTTGTGCTCCAAAATTATATTTTTCAAACTGTAGCTGGGATAATAGAAAATTGTAAAGGATTATTTGCCCCTAGAAATAAAATAATAAAAAAAAATGTGTCTGCATCAGTTTTGTGGTTTTGTTCCTTGAGCTTTTATAAATCACTGGCTCAGGCTTGCTGAAGCTTTGACTTTCTCTTCATCATTGTAATGCACAGTGCATTAAAAAATATATAATTCAAGGAAGAAGACAAACAACTAAATGTAATAGTCCTCAAAAGAACAAATTATTGGAGGAAGTGAAAATAGGAAACTGATAGAGGGGGAAAATCTCACAAACCCAATCCACCACCTATGAGAATGTTCTTTGAATGTTAACGACAAGCAACACTACATTGAGCAATTAATCCATCTTTCCTATTCATTCTATAGCATCACCAAAATAGGATAGAAAAAATATTTTGAAGCTCAAATTAGAGGGGAATAATAGCATTTAATTTGTCAGAAAAGCCACAAAGTATTAATAAAATGTAAATATTTGTATCATGAAATATGAATATTTGTTAACATGAAAAGAAAATGAGTTTTATCACAAAAATTGCATAAGAATCTTTTCCCACCATGTTTGTCAATTTCAGACAGTATTAGAAACTGGTGGTTCCTCAGATTTAACATATTTGTGAATGCTTAAGAATGTTGTTAAAAGATAGATTCTGAGTCAGATTTGCCAAGGCAAAGCCTGAGATTTGTTATTTCTAAAAACCTTATAGGTGATGTTAATGCAATTAGCTTACTCATCTCAAGGATGTCAGATTATAAAGACTATTTATTAATAGATTTAATTTGCAATAATAAGACAATTTCATTGAAAAATATTTTTTCAGTTTTAAAGATTTTAAACCTTTCCCTTGTCTAATCCTCCCAGAAATGCTGTGAATACTTTCAATGTGTTATTATAATTCTAATTTTAACTGGCTAGAAGATGAGTCTCAGGTATGTTAGAAAATTTAACCAAAGCTACAAGCTAAGACAATGGCAAAGATGGTGGACAAGGCAAAGTCTAGTCTCATCTCCTCCCATAGACACACCAAAATTACAACTAGTAAGGTGACTCAGATGGTAAAGAATCTCCCTTCAATGCAGAAAACTCAATCTCTGAGTTGGGAAGATTCCCCTGGATAGAGCAATGGCTACCTACTCAAGTATTGTTGCCTGGAGAATTCTATAGAGAGAGGAGCCTGGCAAAATACAGTCCGTGGGGTTGCAAAGAGTTGGACATTACCAAGACTAAACTTTTTTTTTGTTTTTGTAACCAAAAACTATTGATGAAAATGACCTGAAGATTACAGAAAAATGTATGCAGCTAAAGAAATAAAGAAAGAATGACAAGGAGGGGTGGAAAAACAGTTTAGTCAAGACCCATACCCTCAAATGGGTGACCCACAAGTTGGGGGATAATCACAACTAAAGAGACTCTCCCCCAGAACCAACGCTAGTGCCACATCAAGTTTGCAGGCCAGGGGGCTTGAACTAGGAAGATGAAATTTGAGAATGCTTGACTTTGAAGACCAGCAGGACTCACTTTTGAGAGACCCAGAGAGTTGTAGGAAACAGAGACTCTGTTGTTAAAGAGCACACACAACATTTCACAGACTGGGATTCTGAATCCCAGTCTAGGGACAGTAATTTGAAAATAGTCAGATTCAATTGCTGATCTTGAAACGATCTCAAGAGAGGCAAAAGGAAACGGACTAACCCTGGGGACACAGACATTAGTAGGAGTCATTTGAGGGAGCTTTCTTGTTTTTCAGTCACCCAGTCATATCTGACTCTTTCCAATCCATGTAGTGAAGAATACCAGGCCTCCCTGTCCCTCATTATCTCCTGGAATTTGCTCAAGTTCATAGTTATTGCATCCTTATCTACCTAGGTCTAATCTGGAGACCCCAGGACCTATTGACACCCGGCAGTGGGTCAGTATTAGCCCCAAGTCCTTGCCACACACATGATCAGGCCCAAGTCAGTTTGAAGAACTCTGTCCATGATAGCCAGAATTGCCAGAAACTGAACCCACACATCAGTGGATGTCAATCTCCAAAATCAGTTCAGTTCGGGTCAGCTCAGTCACTCAGTTGTGTCTGACTCTTTGCGACCCCATGAATTGCAGCATGCCAGGCTTCCCTGTCCATCACCAACTCCCAGAGTTCACTCAAACTCACATCCATCGACTCTGTGATGCCATCCAGCCATCTCATCCTCTGTCATCCCCTTCTCTTCCTGGCCCTAATTCCTCCCAGCATCAGAGACTTCCAGTGAGTCAACTCTTCTCATGAGGTGGCCAAAGTACTGGAGTTTCAGCTTTAGCATCATTCCTTCCAAAGAACCCCCAGGACTGATTTCCTTTAGAATGGACTGGTGGATCTCCTTGTAGTGCAAGGGACTCTCAAGAGTCATCTCCAACACCACAGTTCAAAAGCATCAATTCTTTGGTGCTCAGCTTTCTTCACAGTCTAACTCTCACATCCATACATGACCACTGGAAAAGCCATAGCCTTGACTAGACGGACCTTTGTTGGCAAAGTAATGTCTCTACCTTACAATATGCCATCTACGTTGGTCATAACTTTCCTTCCAAGGAGTGAGTGTCTTTTAATTTCATGGCTGTAATCACCATCTGAAGTGATTTTGGAGCCCCAAAAGATAGTCTGATACTGTTTCCACTGTTTCCTCATCTATTTGCCATGAAGTGATGGGACCAGATGCCATGATCTTCATTTTCTGAGTGCTGAGCTTTAAGTCAACTTTTTCACTCTCTTCTTTCACTTTCATCAAGAAGATCTTTAGTTCCTCTTCACTTTCTGCCATATGGGTGCTGTCATCTGCACATCTGAGGTTATTGATATTTCTCCCAGCAATCTTGAGTCTAGCTTGTGCTTCTTCCAGCCCAGCATTTTTCATGAGGCACTCTGCATATAAGTTGAATAAGCAGGGTGACAATATACAGCCTTGACATACTCCTTTTCCTATTTGGAANCTTTAGCATCATTCCTTCCAAAGAACCCCCAGGACTGATTTCCTTTAGAATGGACTGGTGGATCTCCTTGTAGTGCAAGGGACTCTCAAGAGTCATCTCCAACACCACAGTTCAAAAGCATCAATTCTTTGGTGCTCAGCTTTCTTCACAGTCTAACTCTCACATCCATACATGACCACTGGAAAAGCCATAGCCTTGACTAGACGGACCTTTGTTGGCAAAGTAATGTCTCTACCTTACAATATGCCATCTACGTTGGTCATAACTTTCCTTCCAAGGAGTGAGTGTCTTTTAATTTCATGGCTGCAATCACCATCTGAAGTGATTTTGGAGCCCCAAAAGATAGTCTGATACTGTTTCCACTGTTTCCTCATCTATTTGCCATGAAGTGATGGGACCAGATGCCATGATCTTCATTTTCTGAGTGCTGAGCTTTAAGTCAACTTTTTCACTCTCTTCTTTCACTTTCATCAAGAAGATCTTTAGTTCCTCTTCACTTTCTGCCATAAGGGTGCTGTCATCTGCACATCTGAGGTTATTGATATTTCTCCCAGCAATCTTGAGTCTAGCTTGTGCTTCTTCCAGCCCAGCATTTTTCATGAGGCACTCTGCATATAAGTTGAATAAGCAGGGTGACAATATACAGCCTTGACATACTCCTTTTCCTATTTGGAAACAGTCTGTTGTTCCATGTCCAGTTCTAACTGTTGCTTCCTGACCTGCATATGGGTTTCTCAAAGCGTTTTTCATGAGGCACTCTGCATATAAGTTGAATAAGCAGGGTGACAATATACAGCCTTGACATACTCCTTTTCCTATTTGGAAACAGTCTGTTGTTCCATGTCCAGTTCTAACTGTTGCTTCCTGACCTGCATATGGGTTTCTCAAGAGGCAGGTCAGGTGGTCTGGTATTCCCATCTTTTAAGAATTTTCCAGGTTATTGTTGTCCACACAGTCAAAGGCTTGGCATAGTCAATAAACCAGAAGCAGATGTTTTTCTGGAACTCTCTTCCTTTTTCCATGATCCAGTGGATGTTGGCAATTTGATCTCTGGTTCCTTTGCCTTTTCTACAATAGACAGAGCATATCAACCAACTGGGCCAGAGGCCAGGCACCACTACCAGCATGCCCACAGTAGTCAGCTCAATGACAGCATGAAGGCAGATAAACCCACATAAAGGACATTCCAAGAATAAAGGATACCCTAATAGCATAGTCTTGGTGATCAGACATGAGTGTGCAGCTGCCCCCCACAAAATGCCATCTATATTAGCTCATTGTCTCAAGATCAAAAAGAAATTAAAAAATGAGTAAGCTACCTAATACATAGAAAGATAAATGGATATTTAGGTAAAATGAGGTGATAGCAAGGATGTGTTGGAAACAAAATGAAAGATAAAACCCCAGAAGAAAAATTAAATAAATGAGAGATCAACAGTCAAGCAATAAAGAATCCATGGTAATGATCATAAAGCTTCTTGAAGTACTGGACAGAAGAAGAATGAACCCAGTGAGAAGCTTAACCAAAAAAAAAAAAAAAACTGTAAAGAAGAACTAAACAGAGTTGAATAACACAATAACTGAAAAAACAAAGTAGAAAAAAAGCAGCAGAAGGTTAGATGATATAGAAGAACAAATCCCCAAACTGGAAGGTAGAATAGTGGAAATCACTCAAGCTGAACTGAAAAAAAGTAATTTTAAAAATGATAAATTTTAAGAGATATTAGAGAAAATATTAAACATTTCTAATACCAACATTGTAAAGGTCCCAAAAAGAGAGAGAGAAAGAGTCAGGGAACATATTTGAAGACATAATAGCTGAAAATTATGCATGTCTGGGAAAGGAAACAGATATCCAGTCTTGGGAAGCACAAGTGTTCCCAAAACAATCAAACAAAGGGAACTATACCATGATGCATTGTAATTAAGTGACAGAAAATAAACATCAATAGAGAATATTGAAAGGGACAAAGAAAATACAACTAGTTAAATAGAAGCCAATTTCCATAAATATCAACTCATTTAAAAAATGCAGACTAAAAAGGAAGGGCATAATATATATATAAAGTGATGAAAGGAAAAAAGAAAAAAAGAACTTTTAGCAAGACTACTCTACTCAGCAAGATTATCATTCAGATTTGAAGGAAATGTCAAAAGTTTTACAGATAAGCAAAAGCTAAAAGAGTTTAGCATCATGAACCTGGCTTTATGAGAAATTTTACAGAGACTCCTCTAAGCTAAAAGAAAGGGTCACAGCAAGAAATATGAAAATTGTGAAAGGAAAATCTCATTAATAAAGGCAAAAATACCATAAAGATAGGAAATCAACAACTTATGAAGTTCTAAGTATGTTGAAAAACAAAAGTAGTAAAATCATATACCCATAAGTTATTGAGACTGAAAACAAACAAAAAATATTAAAAATGTGAAGTGAAAATACTAAATGTGAGTTCAGTTCAGTTCAGTTCAGTCACTCAATTGTGTTTGACTCTTTGCAATCCTATGTATCACAGCAGGTCAGGCCTCCTTGTCCATCACCAACTCCCAGAGTTCTCTCAAACTCATGTCCATCAAGTCAGTGATGCCATCCAGCCATCTCATCCTCTGTCATCCCCTTCTCCTCCTGCCCCCAATCCCTCCCAGCATCAGGGTCTTTTCCAGTGAGTCAACTCTTTGCATGAGTTGGCCAAAGTACTGGAGTTTCAGCTTTAGCATCATTCCTTTCAAAGAACACCCAGGCCTGATCTCCTTTACAATGGACTGGTTGGATCTACTTGCACTCCTAGGGACTCTCAAGAGTTTTCTCCAACATCACAGTTCAAAAGCATCAATTCTTCAGTGCTCAGATTTCTTCACAGTCTAACTCTCACATTCATACATAACTACTGGAAAAACCATAGCCTTGAGTAGACCGATCTTTGTTGGCAAAGTAATGTTTCTGCTTTTCAATATGCTATATAGGTTTGTCCTAACTTTCCTTCCAAGGAGTAAGCATCTTTTAATTTTATGGCTGCAATTACCATATGCAGTGATTTTGGTGCCCCCAAAAATAAAATCTGACACTGTTTTCACTATTTCACTATCTATTTGCCATGAAGTGATGGGACCAGATGCCATGATCTTCGTTTTCTGAATGTTGAGTTATAAGCCAACTTTTTCACTCTCCTCTTTCACTTTCATCAAGAGGCTTTTTAGTTCCTCTTCACTTTCTGCCATAAGGGTGGCATCATCTGTTAGCAACTGAAAAATGCAGCATTTTCAGTAGCACAATAATACCTTATATGTTTGTCACCCCAATTACACAAGGGATTTTCTCCAGGGTACATTACAAGCTTGGACACAAAACTACTCTCAGTAAAGTTACAACAGTTAAAATCACATCACACTTTTTCTCACCATAATGATATGAAACTAGAAATCAAACACAAGANTAGCAACTGAAAAATGCAGCATTTTCAGTAGCACAATAATACCTTATATGTTTGTCACCCCAATTACACAAGGGATTTTCTCCAGGGTACATTACAAGCTTGGACACAAAACTACTCTCAGTAAAGTTACAACAGTTAAAATCACATCACACTTTTTCTCACCATAATGATATGAAACTAGAAATCAAACACAAGAAGAAGAAAGAAAAAAAAGAAACACCTACCCAAAACACACACACACACACAGAGGTTAAACAATATGGTCTACAGAAGAAGTTGGTCACTAAAGAAATCAAAGAGGAAAAAAAAAATCTGGAGACAATTGATTTATGTGCTTAAACTGGTTTGGGTAGACTCTGGGTGTTGGTGATGTCCAAGATGCCTGGCTTGCTGCAGCTCATGTTATCGCAAAGAGTCAGACACGACCGAGCGACTGAACTGAACTGAACTATCAGGAAGACAAATTATGAAAAAAAAAATTTCAAAACAAATAAAATACTTAGGAATAAGTATAAGGAGACAACAGGCCCTTACTCAAAGGAGAAAAAAAAAGAAAAGAAAGACATAAACTGGCTGATTCAAGTTAATGTATGGTAAAAGCTGTCACAATTCTGTAAATTAATTATCCTCCAATTAAAACAAAAGGATTAATTTTAAATAAAAACATAAAAGATGTATTGTGCTCATGGATTTCAGAAACAACATTTAAATTAACACATGACCTAAGACAATCCACATATTCAGTGCAATGCCTATCAAAATACCAATGGCATTTTTTCATAAATCTATTAAATACTTGTATGAAAACAGAAAAGACTCTAATAAGCAAAACAATCTTAAAAAAGAGGAAAAAAGCTAGGGGTTTCATATTCCATGATTTTAAACTATAATACAAAGATTCAGCAGTCAATAATGGTGCTGACACAAAATAGACATAGATGAATGGAATAGAGTCCAGAAGTGAATCCAGACTTATATAGTCAATAAATATTTGACAAAGGAGGCAAGGATATACACTAGGAAGAAGACAACCTCTTCAATAAAAGATGTTTGGAAAACTGGACAATTACATGTGAAAAATCAAACTAAACTACTTTCCCTCACCTCATCCAAAGAACTCATATAGCTCAACATTGAAAAAAAGGAAAAGAACAACATGATTAGAAAATGGCAGAAAGCATGGATAGACATTTCTTCCAAAGAAGATATGCAGATGATGACATGACACACACAAAAAGTGCTCAACATCACTAATGATGAAATAAATGCAAATCAAAACCAAAATGAGATATCAACTCGCAGCTATCAGAAAGACTAATGTACACATATGACAAATGACAAATGCTGGTGAAAATGAGGATAAAAGGAAACATTTTGCTCTATTGGTAGTAGAGTAAATTGATGTAGCTACTGTATAAACAGTATGGTGTTTCCTCAGAAAGTTAAAATGTGGCTTCCCCAGGAGCTCAGTGATTAAAGAATCTTCCTTCAATGCAGGAGATACAGGAGACATGGGCTCAAACCCTGTGTCATGATGATCCTTTGGAGGAGGGGACGGTAACTGATATTTTTGCCTGGAGGATCCCATGAACTGAGGAGCTTGGCAGGTTATAGTCCATAGGGTTGCAAAGAGTCAGATACGACTGAAGCAACTGAGCACACATGCATTCATGCATGNATCTTCCTTCAATGCAGGAGATACAGGAGACATGGGCTCAAACCCTGTGTCATGATGATCCTTTGGAGGAGGGGACGGTAACTGATATTTTTGCCTGGAGGATCCCATGAACTGAGGAGCTTGGCAGGTTATAGACCATAGGGTTGCAAAGAGTCAGATACGACTGAAGCAACTGAGCACACATGCATTCATGCATGCACTGTATAAACAATATGGTATTTCCTCAGAAAGTTAAGAATAGAACTATCATGCTGCTGCTGCTGCTGCTGCTAAGTTGGTTCAGTCGTGTCCGACTCTGAGTGACCACATAGACGGCAGCCCACTAGGCTCCCCTGTCCCTGGGATTCTCTAGGCAAGAACATTGGAGTGGGTTGCCATTTCCTTCTCCAATGCATGAAAGTGAAAAGTGAAAGTGAAGTCGCTCAGTTGTGTCTGACCTTCAGCGACCCCATGGACTGCAGCCTTCCAGGCTCCTCCATCCATGGGATTTTCCAGGCAAGAGTACTAGAGTGGAGTGCCATTGCCTTCTTCAAATGGAATAACAGTCCTTTATTTTCTTTTATCAGCCCCTCTAATTCACAGCAGCTTCCAGTGGGAACTGGAGCTGAGATGACGAGCCCTTCTCACTATCTGCTACTTAAGCTGGGTTGTATCAAAACATGAGCTCAGTTCTATTTTCTAGAGAATTCAGTCTTTACACAGGGGTAAATGATGACCCTTTTTAACAATTCAGCAAATACCCTGGAGAAAACTCATGGTCAGTGCAGAAATACAGGAAGATCTAGGGAGAGACATTTTGACAACCATGTCACAGCCTCCTTACAGCCAAAGGGGCTTTCCCTGTATGTAGGGATAATAAAGGACACCCACCTGAGCAAGGAAGAGGACTGGCCAACATTATAAGGTCAGACTTGAGACAAATAGCAAACAACTACCTCCATGAAAGCTGCAATTCCACCCTCTGAACCCACCTGTGTGGATGATGCTGAAGACATGTTCAGAGCCTCTACAAATACTCACTCGCCACTGCTTTTGTAGGCACCCTCTGCAGGGGACATGCCCATGGCCTCTTCTCCATGGCTGAGGTCCACCTTCTGTTGAGTCCTCTCTCTTAACCACCAAGTTACATACTAGCTCTCCATTTTGTCAGAGCCACAGAGAGATTCAGACACAGACCAAAGCTTTTAACCACTACACCACCCCCAGCCTCCTGTGTACCTAAGGGACAGCTTTGGAAACACTGACATTCATGAAGTGGTACTGAATGCTCCTTGTCAGCCAGTAACACCTTAGCAGGAATTCGGTTCCAAGTCTGGTTTTCAACCTAACACAAAACGGACTACTGGGTGCTGCTGCACCTTTGCTCTGGGCACCAAAGGGCAGAAAGAAAACAGATCCAAGCTTTGTAAGAAAGTGTGCCAGGAAGTGCTGGGGTGAGGAAACGAGAGGACAGGCCAGTCAGGCAACAACAGTGACAAAGCTCCCACCTTAGAAAAGAGAGCACCGCTTCCAGGTTGGGAGGCCCAGGCTCTAGCCTGGAATCAGGCTTTGTGCTACATACATGTGCACGACTGTCAGCAGGTAACGTATCCTCACTGACCTTCAGATCCTCTTGTGTCCAGTGAACAACTGAACATTTCTGACATGTGTAACAGGGCCCAGACACTGCATCTCAAACTGGAAAAACAAACTATTCATAAGAAAAGAGGCTCAGTGTTTGCATTAGGAAAACGGCTCGAGGCTGCAAGAGCACACAGGGACAGAGGCTGAGCTGTGCTCCAGCCCACCACTGACATCACCCACCAGGTGATGGCTCTTCCCTGCCCTATCCAAGTCTGGTTTTCAACCTAACACAAAACGGACTACTGGGTGCTGCTGCACCTTTGCTCTGGGCACCAAAGGGCAGAGAGAAAACAGATCCAAGCTTTGTAAGAAAGTGTGCCAGGTAGTGCTGGGGTGAGGAAACGAGAGGACAGGCCAGTCAGGCAACAACAGTGGCAAAGCTCCCACCTTAGAAAAGAGAGCACCGCTTCCAGGTTGGGAGGCCCAGGCTCTAGCCTGGAACCAGGCTTTGTGCTACATATATGTGCACAACTCTCAGCAGGTAACATATCCTCACTGACCTTCAGATCCTCTTGTGTCCAGTGAACAACTACACATTTCTGACATGTGTAACAGGGCCAAGACACTGCATCTCAAACTGGAAAAACAAACTATTCATAAGAAAAGAGGCTCAGTGTTTGCATTAGGAAAATGGCTCGAGGCTGTAACAGCACACAGGGACAGAGGCTGAGCTGTGCTCCAGCCCACCACTGACATCACCCACCAGGTGATGGCTCTTCCCTGCCCTCCTCGTCCGTGACACAGAGGTGGCCACACTGCATTGAAAGGGACACAGATGAAAGTGACAGAGGCTCACTTTACAGGAGCAAAACACTATGGAAATTCCATATGTGTGTGTGTGTATGTGTACATATATATATGTATATTTTTTTAAAGCTCTGTTATATATTTATTTGGCTGCACTGGATCTTAGTAGCAGCACATAGGATCTTCAGTCTTCTTTTTGGCATATGCAAGATTTTCAGTTGCAGCATGTGAGATCTAGTTCCCTGACCAGGGATTGAACCTGGGGCCCCCTGCATGGAGAGTGTGGAGTCTCAGCCACCAGACTACCAGGGAAGTGCCTATATATACATACATGTATATGTCTGTGTGTATATATTATATAAAGAACAAGCCAGCTAGCTGGACAACCAGCACGTGTCCCACCAGAACAGCAGTGGAATGTAAGATAAGATGCCTCTTATATGTGCTACAGTTCCTTCTGTGTATCTTCCAAGGAAATACCCAGGAACACGCAGATGCCCCATCCGATGGTGCTTATCTGCTCTCCTCCAACTGTCATGCTGGATCCAGCAATTCCACTCCCATATTTATCCCATATGTGAAACAAATTGCCAGTCCAGGTTTGATGCATGATACACGATGCTCAGGGCTGGTGCATTGGGATGACCTAGAGGGATGGTCCG
>SJYT01028165.1:25290-43501 GCA_006410635.1 Cephalophus harveyi
TTATATACTTAGTTCTGTCAGTCCTCATCTTTTAAGTTAAACATTAGAATATGTTATTGAATTCTTTATTTTCTATTAAATAAATTTACTGTAGAAACTTTATTGTAGGCAATATTCTCTTCTTAACCTTCACTAGTTCCATCAATATTCTTCTTACATTTCAGCCTGACATTAAAAATTTAATCTATAGGTGGGGTTTCTTACTTTCAGATAAGGCTATACATTCTTTATACATAAATGCACTTCAAATGACCAGTTAAATTAAAAGCTCATTCTGGGAAATTGGGTGGAACTCTTTTATTGCACAAGAGGTTAATATCATGTCCTTATTGAGAAAATGTCAGAGTGGAGAACATTCTTTTACAATCTTTATTTTGGTCAGCAGGCAGGCCCAGGTTTTACTAATGAACATCTGCAGGTGGTGGTGCTGGAAACCTTGACATAGGACAGAAGAGAGTCAACCTTAATCTTAATCCCCATTACCAAGAAAATAATATCTATTACAAAAAATAAATGGAAGTGATGAATACATTGACTCATGTACATCTTCAAAAATATTTACTTAAGGACACCAGCTGGCCTGATGATTCACTATTTTATAGTTCATATGAATAAAATAAAGGATAGAATAGAAAATGATTTACACATAATATTCACATAAAATTTCAAGCTGTACAGGACTTTAAAGATCATTCTACTTCAATCAATGTTTAAACAATTGAATAAACAATATTGTTGTTGTTCATGACCCAGTCGTGTTCAACTCTCTGCGACCCCCATGAACTGCAGCATGACAGTCTTCCCTGTCCTTCACTATCACCCTGAATTTTCTCAAACTCATATCCACTAAGTCTGTGATGCCATTCAAACAGCACATCTTCTGTTGCCCCTTTCCCTCTTGTCCTCAATCTTTCCATTATCAGGATATTTTTCAAGTGAATCTGTTTTTCTATTGAGTTGGCCAAATTACTGGAGCTTCAGCTTCAGCATCAGTCCTCCTAAAGAATATTCAGGATTGATTTCCTTTAAGATTTACTGGTTTGATCTCCTTGTTATTCAAGGGACTCTCAAAAGTTTTCTCCAGCACCATGGTTTGAAAGCATGAATCTTCAGTGCTCGGCCTTCTGATGGTCTAAATCACATATCCACATATGAGTGCTGAAAAAACCATAGCTTTAACTATACACAACTTTTTCAGCAAAGTGATGTCTCTGCTTTTTAATATGCTGTCTACATTTGTCACAGCTTTTCTTCCAATTAAAATCTTTTAATTTCAAGGCTACAGTTACTGCCCACAGTGANCTTGGGCTCCAAAATCACTGCAAATGGTGATTGCAACCATGAAATTAAAAGATGCTTGCTCCTTTGAAGAAAAGCTAAGACCAATCTAGACAGCATATGTTCTGTCTAGACAGCACAATATTCTTTCTAGTTAAATCTATGATTTTTCCAGTAGTTATGTATGGATGTGAGAATTAGACTATAAAGTAAGGTGAGCACCAAAGAATTAATGTTTTTGAACTGCGATGTTAGAGATTTTGGAAAGTCATTTGGACTGTAAACAGATCAAACCAGTCAATCCTAAAGCAAATCATTCTTGAATAGTCATTGAAAAGACTGCTGCTGAAACTGAAACGCCAATACTTTGACCGCTTGATGAGAAGAACGGACTCATTGGAAAAGACCCCCATGCTGAGAAAGATTGAAGGCGGGAAGAGAAGGGGACTACTCAGGTTGATATGGTTAAAGGGCATCACTGACTTGACGGACATGAATTTGAGCAAGCTCTGGGATTTGATGATGGACAGGAGAGTTTGGTGTGCTTCAGTCCATGAGGTCACAAAAAGTCAGACATGACTGAGCTACTGAACCTAACTGAACACAGTCAAAATCTTTAAGGTAGTCTATGAAGCAGAAGTAGATTTTTTTTTTTTTAATTCCCTTGCTTTTTTTATGATTCAATTGATGTTGGCAATTTGATCCCTGCCTTTTCTAAATGCAGCTTGTACATCTGGACATTCTTGACTCACATACTGCAGAAGCCTAGCTTGAATGATTGTGAGTTTTACCTTGGTAGCATGTGAATTGTGTGCAATAGTATGGTAATTTGAATAGTCCTTGGCATTACCTTTCTTTGGGGTTGGAATGAAAATTGATCTTTTACAGTCTTGTGGCCACTGCTGAGTTTTCCAGATTTAATGATGAGATAGTTCAACTGGAATTCCATCAGCTTTGTTTGTAGTAATGCTTTCCAAGGTCCAATTGACTTCAAACTCCAGGATACCTGGCTCTAGGTGAACGACCACACCATCATGGTTATCTGGGTCATTAAGAAATGTTTTGTACAGTTATTCTTTGTAATATTACCACCTCTTTTAATCTCTTTTACTTCTGTTAGGCTTTTGCCATTTCTGTCCTTTATTGTGCCCATCTTTACATGAAATGTACCCTTGGAGTCTCTGATTTTCTTGAAGAGATCTCTAATTCTTCCCATTCTATTGTTTTTCTCTATTTCTTTGCATTCTTTACTTAGAAGACTTTCTTATATATCCTTGCTATTTCTGTAGCTCTGCATTTAGTTGGATATATCTTTCCCTGTTACTTCTCTTCTTTTCTGAGCTATTTGTAAGACCTCACACAACCACTTTGCCCTCTTGTATTTCTTTTTTGGGGGATGATTTTGGTCACCACCTCCTATAGAATATTATGAACTGTTGTCCATAGTTCTTCAGGCATTCTGTCTACTAGGTCTAATCCCTTGAATCTATTTGTTACCCCCACTGTATAATCATAAAGGATTTGATTTAGGTCATACCTGAAAGATCTAGTGATTTTCCCTACTGTTTTCAATGTATGCCTGAATTTAGAAGTAAGGAGCTGATGGTCTGAGTCACAGTCACTCCCATTCTTATTTTTGCTGACTGTATAGAGCTTCTCCATCTTCTTCTGCAAAGAATATAATCAATCGGATTTCAAAATGGACCATTTGGTGATGTCCATGTGTAGAGTCATCTCTTGTGTTGTTAGAAGAGGTTGTTTGGTATGACCAGTTCATTCTTTTGGAAAAATTCTATTAGCTTTTGGCCTGCTTTATGTACCCCTAGGCCAAGCTTGCTTGTTTCTCCAGGTATCTCTTGACGTCCTGTTTTTGCATTCCAATCCCATTTGATGCCATGGATATCATTTTTGGTGTTAGATCTAGAAGGTGTTGTAGTTTTGCATGGAATCATTCACCTTTTTCAGCATTAATGGTTGGGGCATAAACTTGGATGACTGTGATGTTTAATGGTTTGCCTTGAAAACAAACCAAGATCATTCTGTCATTTTTGAGATTGCACCCAAGTACCACATTTTGGACTGTTGTTGACTATGAGAGTTACTCCATTTCTTCTAAAAAAATTTTGCCCACAGTAGTATATATAATGGTCATCTGAATTAAATTGGCCCATTCCAGTCCATTTTAGTTCACTGATTCCTAAAAGGTTGATGGTCACTCTTGTCATTTCCTATTTAACCATATCCAATTTACCTTGGTTCATGGACCTAATAATCTAGGTTTCTATGGAATATCATTCTTTACAGCTTTGGATTTTACTTTCATCATCAGACACATCCACAACTGAACATCCTTTCTGCTTTGGCTTAGCCTCTTCATTCTTTCAGGAGCTATTGGACACCTACAGACCTGGGAGGCTGATTTATTCAGTGTCATATATATTTTCCCTTTTCATACTGTTCATGAGGTTCCCAAGGCAAGAATACTGAGGTGGTTTCCCATTCACTTCTCCAGTGGGCAACATTTTGTCAGGCTCTCCCTGACTAGCAGGCTCATTCCTTTCCGCTGCTCCATGTAGCCAGAAAACATCTCTGTGCTCTGGTTGTCCCAGTGTTGGTCCTCTTGAGAGTGTGAACACTCACTGGCAGTTGGATGCTGGTCAACGTGCTGCCTAGGGGCCTGTGCTAAGTCCCTGCTGGAGTTATTGGCTGGAGCCAATCAATATTGGAGGATGCCCAGGAGTGGAGAGCTCCCCAGCCTCATCATATAACCAATACTCCTACATAAATGGTACTTGCTACTTATTTCAGTCAGAAAAAAAAGGTAAAACTATTTTGCTGTTTACTTATAACTAATTCTGCTTAATGTTCTCATTTACTCTCTTAATCTGTTTATTTCCATTATTTTCTACTAAGGTTATTTTAACATTATCTAGTTATTGTTGTTTTTTACTTATCTACTCACTTTGACTCCATTCCTCTTTAGTTTATTTACTTTGTGTCCCCTTTTTGCATTTGTTAGAAAAACAAAACTTTTTTTTAAAGTGTTTAGAGATTTTAGTTAAAAAATTTTCCTTGACCAATTATAATTTTCTTCTGATGTTGAAGAAATGATATCATATGTTTAAAAAGTGTTTTTAAAATCACTCATTATTTCATTGAGGTTTCACTGAGAACTGTTACCAGTTTGAATAAAGTGCTGCAATCTCACCAAGGAAGGCTATGGTTGCCTAGTATAGTAGTATATTTTATCACACAGGTATTGAACGATCAGTGCCCCTTCTTAGATACCACATATTTCAAACATTCATATGCATTTTAACAATAATGGATGCTTGATTAAATTTCAAATTGAAAAAAGAAAAGAAAAGAGGAGATGCAATTTTCAGTGAAATGATACCTAGTAAAGAAGTGTGGCAGCTGCAACAGATCGTGCAGAAACACGGCCAAGAGGAGCTACACCACGTTCGAGGTAGGAGCAATGGTCGAGAGGAGCTGCCTCATGTCTGAGGTAGGGGTGGTGGCCAAGAGGAGCTACCCCTCATCCAAGGTCAGGAGGGGTGACCTAGTCGAACAAAAGGAGCAGCCGTGAAGAGATATCCCACTTCCAAGGTAACAGAAACCCAAGTAAGACGGTGTTGCTAGAGGGCATCAAATGGCAGATACACTGAAACCATAATCACAGAAAACTAGCCAATCTGATCACATGGACGACAGCCATGTTTAACTCAATGAAACTAAGCCATAGCATGAGGGGCCAACCAAGACAGGCAGGTCATGATGGAGAGGTCTGACAGAAAGTGGTCCACTTGAGAAAGGAATGACAAACCACTTGAGTATTCTTGCCTTGAGAACCCCATGAACAGTATGAAAAGACAAAATCATAGACACTTAATGGCAAACAGATTTGGAAACAGTAGAAACAGTGAGATACTTTATTTCCTTGGGCTCCAAAATCACTGCAAATGGTGATTGCAGCCATGAAATTAAAAGATGCTTGCTCCTTTGAAGAAAAGCTAAGACCAATCTAGACAGCATATGTTCTGTCTAGATAGCACAATATTCTTTCTAGTTAAATCTATGATTTTTCCAGTAGTTATGTATGGATGTGAGAATTAGACTATAAAGTAAGGTGAGCACCAAAGAATTAATGTTTTTGAACTGCGATGTTAGAGATTTTGGAAAGTCCTTTGGACTGTAAACAGATCAAACCAGTCAATCCTAAAGCAAATCATTCTTGAATAGTCATTGAAAAGACTGCTGCTGAAACCGAAACGCCAATACTTTGACCGCTTGATGAGAAGAACTGACTCATTGGAAAAGACCCCAATGCTGAGAAAGATTGAAGGCAGGAAGAGAAGGGGACTACTCAGGTTGATATGGTTAAAGGGCATCACTGACTTGACGGACATGAGTTTGAGCAAGCTCTGGGATTTGATGATGGACAGGAGAGTTTGGTGTGCTTCAGTCCATGAGGTCACAAAAAGTCAGACATGACTGAGCTACTGAACCTAACTGAACACAGTCAAAATCTTTAAGGTAGTCTATGAAGCAGAAGTAGATTTTTTTTTTTAATTCCCTTGCTTTTTTTATGATTCAATTGATGTTGGCAATTTGATCCCTGCCTTTTCTAAATGCAGCTTGTACATCTGGACATTCTTGACTCACATACTGCTGAAGCCTAGCTTGAATGATTGTGAGTTTTACCTTGGTAGCATGTGAATTGTGTGCAATAGTATGGTAATCTGAATAGTCCTTGGCATTACCTTTCTTTGGGGTTGGAATGAAAATTGATCTTTTACAGTCTTGTGGCCACTGCTGAATTTTCCAGATTTGCTGGCATATTGAGTGCAACACTGTAACAACATCATCTTTTAGGATGAGATAGTTCAACTGGAATTCCATCAGCTTTGTTTGTAGTAATGCTTTCCAAGGTCCATTTGACTTCAAATTCCAGGATACCTGGCTCAGGTGAGCGACCACACCATCATGGTTATCTGGGTCATTAAGAAATGTTTTGTACAGTTATTCTTTGTAATATTGCCACCTCTTTTAATCTCTTTTACTTCTGTTAGGCTTTTGCCATTTCTGTCCTTTATTGTGCCCATCTTTACATGAAATATACCCTTGGAGTCTCTAATTTTCTTGAAGAGATCTCTAATTCTTCCCATTCTATTGTTTCTCTCTATTTCTTTGCATTGTTTACTTAGAAGACTTTCTTATATATCCTTGCTATTTCTGTAGCTCTGCATTTAGTTGGATATATCTTTCCCTGTTACTTCTCTTCTTTTCTGAACTATTTGTAAGACCTCACACAACCACTTTGCCCTCTTGTATTTCTTTTTGGGGGGATGATTTTGGTCACCACCTCCTATAGAATATTATGAACTGTTGTCCATAGTTCTTCAGGCATTCTGTCTACTAGGTCTAATCCCTTGAATCTATTTGTTACCCCCACTGTATAATCATAAAGGATTTGATTTAGGTCATACCTGAAAGATCTAGTGATTTTCCCTACTGTTTTCAATGTATGCCTGAATTTAGAAGTAAGGAGCTGATGGTCTGAGTCACAGTCACTCCCGTTCTTATTTTTGCTGACTGTATAGAGCTTCTCCATCTTCTTCTGCAAAGAATATAATCAATCGGATTTCAAAATTGACCATTTGGTGATGTCCATGTGTAGAGTCATCTCTTGTGTTGTTAGAAGAGGTTGTTTGGTATGATCAGTTCATTCTTTTGGAAAAATTCTATTAGCTTTTGGCCTGCTTTGTGTACCCCTAGGCCAAACTTGCTTGTTTCTCCAGGTATCTCTTGACGTCCTGTTTTTGCATTCCAATCCCATTTGATGACCTGGATATCATTTTTGGTGTTAGATCTAGAAGGTGTTGTAGTTTTGCATGGAATCATTCACCTTTTTCAGCATTAATGGTTGGGGCATAAACTTGGATGACTGTGATGTTTAATGGTTTGCCTTGAAAACAAACCAAGATCATTCTGTCATTTTTGAGATTGCACCCAAGTACCACATTTTGGACTGTTGTTGACTATGAGAGTTACTCCATTTCTTCTAAAAAAATTTTGCCCACAGTAGTATATATAATGGTCATCTGAATTAAATTGGCCCATTCCAGTCCATTTTAGTTCACTGATTCCTAAAAGGTTGATGGTCACTCTTGTCATTTCCTATTTAACCATATCCAATTTACCTTGGTTCATGGACCTAATAATCTAGGTTTCTATGGAATATCATTCTTTACAGCTTTGGATTTTACTTTCATCATCAGACACATCCACAACTGAACATCCTTTCTGCTTTGGCTTAGCCTCTTCATTCTTTCAGGAGCTATTGGACACCTACAGACCTGGGAGGCTGATTTATTCAGTGTCATATATATTTTCCCTTTTCATACTGTTCATGAGGTTCCCAAGGCAAGAATACTGAGGTGGTTTCCCATTCACTTCTCCAGTGGGCAACATTTTGTCAGGCTCTCCTTGACTAGCAGGCTCATTCCTTTCCGCTGCTCCATGTAGCCAGAAAACATCTCTGTGCTCTGGTTGTCCCAGTGTTGGTCCTCTTGAGAGTGTGAACACTCACTGGCAGTTGGATGCTGGTCAACGTGCTGCCTAGGGGCCTGTGCTAAGTCCCTGCTGGAGTTATTGGCTGGAGCCAATCAATATTGGAGGATGCCCAGGAGTGGAGAGCTCCCCAGCCTCATCATATAACCAATACTCCTACATAAATGGTACTTGCTACTTATTTCAGTCAGAAAAAAAAGGTAAAACTATTTTGCTGTTTATTTATAACTAATTCTGCTTAATGTTCTCATTTACTCTCTTAATCTCTGTTTATTTCCATTATTTTTAACTAAGGTTATTTTAACATTATCTAGTTGTTGTTGTTTTTTACTTACCTACTCACTTTGACTCCATTCCTCTCTAGTTTATTTACTTTGTGTCCCCTTTTTGCATTTGTTAGAAAAACAAAACTTTTTTTAAAGTGTTTAGAGATTTTAGTTAAAAAATTTTCCTTGATCAATTATAATTTTCTTCTGATGTTGAAGAAATGATATCATATGTTTAAAAAGTGTTTTTAAAATCACTCATTATTTCATTGAGGTTTCACTGAGAACTGTTACCAGTTTGAATAAAGTGCTGTAATCTCACCAAGGAAGGCTATGGTTGCCTAGTATAGTAGTATATTTTATCACACAGGTATTGAACGATCAGTGCCCTTCTTAGATACCACATATTTCAAACATTCATATGCATTTTAACAATAATGGATGCTTGATTAAATTTCAAATTGAAAAAATAAAAGAAAAGAGAAGATGCAATTTTCAGTGAAATGATACCTAGTAAAGAAGTGTGGCAGCTGCAACAGATCATGCAGAAACATGGCCAAGAGGAGCTACACCACGTTCGAGGTAGGGGCAATGGTCGAGAGGAGCTGCCTCATGTCTGAGGTAGGGGTGGTGGCCAAGAGGAGCTACCCCTCGTCCAAGGTCAGGAGGGGTGACCTCGTCCAACAAAAGGAGCAGCCGTGAAGAGATATCCCACTTTCAAGGTAACAGAAACCCAAGTAATACAGTGTTGCTAGAGGGCATCAGATGACAGATACACTGAAACCATAATCACAGAAAACTAGCCAATCTGATCACATGGATGACAGCCATGTTTAACTCAATGAAACTAAGCCATGGCATGAGGGGCCAACCAAGACAGGCAGGTCATGATGGAGAGGTCTGACAGAAAGTGGTCCACTTGAGAAGGGAATGACAAACCACTTGAGTATTCTTGCCTTGAGAACCCCATGAACAGTATGAAAAGGCAAAATGATAAGATACTGAAAGAGGAATAGCATGAGGGGCCAACCAAGACAGGCAGGTCATGATGGAGAGGTCTGACAGAAAGTGGTCCACTTGAGAAGGGAATGACAAACCACTTGAGTATTCTTGCCTTGAGAACCCCATGAACAGTATGAAAAGGCAAAATGATAAGATACTGAAAGAGGAACTCCCCAGGTGGGTAGGTGCCCAATATGCTACTGAATATCAGTGGAGAAATAACTCCAGAAAGAATGAAAGGATGGAGCCTAAGCAAAAACAGTACCCAGTTGTGGATGGGACTGGTGATAGAAGCAAGATCCGATGCTGTAAAGAGCAATATTGCACAGGAAACTGGAATGTTATGTCCATGAATCAAGGCAAATTGGAAGCGGTCAAGCATGAGATGGCAAGAGTGAACGTCGACATCCTAGGAATCAGCAAACTAAAATTGATGGGAATGGGTCAATTTATTGAGATTACCATTATATCTACTGCTGTGGGCAGGAAAACCTTAGCAGAAATGGAGTAGCCATCATGGTCAAAATAAAAGAGTCCAAAATGCAGTACTTGGATGCCATCTCAAAACTATAGAATGATCTCTCTTCATTTCCAAGGCAAACCATTCAATATCACAGGAATCCAAGCCTATGCCCCAACCAGTAAACCTGAAGAAGCTGAAGTTGAATGGTTCTATGAAGTCCTACAAGACCTTTTAGAACTAACACCCAATAAAGATGTCTTTT
Source organism: Cephalophus harveyi (assembly GCA_006410635.1). Taxonomy (NCBI): domain Eukaryota; kingdom Metazoa; phylum Chordata; class Mammalia; order Artiodactyla; family Bovidae; genus Cephalophus; species Cephalophus harveyi. The sequence goes on from SJYT01028165.1 coordinate 35,135, forward strand.
TCATTATAGGGGACAGGAGTGCAAAAGTAGGAAGTCAAGAAACACCTAAAGTAGCAGAAAATTTGGCCTTGGAGTATGGAAAGAAGTAGGGCAAAGGCTAATAGAGTTTTGAGAAGAGAACACAATAGTCATAACAAGCACCCTCTTCCAACAACACAAGAGAAGACTCTATACATGGACATCACCAGATGATCAACACTGGAATCAGATTAATTATATTCTTTGCAGCTAAAGATGGAGAAGATTTATACAGTTACAAAAACAAGACCAGGAGCTGATTGTGGCTCAGATCATGAACTCCTTATTGCCAAATTCAGGCTTAAATTGAAGAAAGTAGGGAAAACCACTAGACCATTCAAGTATGACCTAAGTCAAATCCCTTATGATTATACAGTGGAAGTGAGAAATAGATTTAAGGGACTAGATATGATAGACAGAGTGTCTGATGAACTATGGATGGGGGTTCGTGACATTGTACAGGAGATGCTCAAACTGCCACACATTTGCACTCATCTCACACGCTAGTAAAGTAATGCTCAAAATTCTCCAAGCTAGGCCTCAGCAATACATGAACTGTGAACTTCCAGATGTTCAAGCTGATTTTAGAAAAGGCAGAGGAACCAGAGATCAAATTGCCAACATCTGTTGGATCAAGGAAAAAGCAAGAGAATTCCAGAAAAACATATATTTCTGCTTTATTGACCATGCAAACCCTTTGATTTTGTGGACCACAAAAAAAACTGTGGAAAATTCTGAAAGAGATGGGAATACCAGACCACTTGACCTGCCTCTTGAGAAACCCATATGCAGGTCAGAAAGCAACAGTTAGAACTGACATGGAACAACAGACTGGTTCCAACTAGGAAAAGGAGTACATCAAGGCTGCATATTGCCACTCTGCTTATTTAACTTATATGCAGAGTGCATCATGAGAAACCCTGGGTTTGGAAGAAGCACAAGCTGGAATCAAGATTGCCAGGAGAAATACCAATAACCTCAGATATGCAGACCACAACATCCTTATGGCAGAAAGTAAAGAGTAACTAAAAAACCCCTTCATGAAAATGAAACATGAGAGTGAAAAAGTTGGCTTAAAGCTCAACATTCAGAAAACGAAGATCATGGCATCTGGTCCCATTACTTCATGGGAAATGGGGAAGCAGTGGAAACAGTGTCAGACTTTATTTTTGGGGCTCTNCCCCTTCATGAAAATGAAACAGGAGAGTGAAAAAGTTGGCTTAAAGCTCAACATTCAGAAAACGAAGATCATGGCATCTGGTCCCATTACTTCATGGGAAATGGGGAAGCAGTGGAAACAGTGTCAGACTTTATTTTTGAAGCTCTAAAAATCACTGCAGATGTTGATTGCAAGCATGAAATTAAAAGATAGTTACTCCTTGGAAGGAAGTTATGACCAACCTAGATAGCATATTAAAAAGCAGACACATTTATTTGCCAACAAAGGTTCGTCATCAAGGCTATGTTTTTTCCAGTGGTCATGTATGGATGTGAGAGTTGGACTGTGAAGAAAGCAATGAATTGATGCTTTAGAACTGTGGTGTTGGAGAAGACTCTTGAGAGTCCTTTGGACTGCAAGGAGATCCAACCAGTCCATCCTATAGGAGATCAGTCCTGGGTGTTCAATTGAAGGACTGATGCTGAAGCTGAAACTCAAATACTTTGGCCACCTCATGTGAAGAGTTTACTCATTGGAAAAGATTCTGATGCTGGGAGGGATTGGAGGCAGGAGGAGAAGGGGACGACAGAGGATGAGATGGCTGGATAACATCACCGACTCTATAGTTTGGGTATACTCCGGTTGTTGCTGATGGACAGAGAGGCCTCGCATGCTGCAATTCATGGGGTCTCAAAGAGTCCTAACACAAGAGCAACTGAACTGAACTGAAAGAAACATGGCACTCCTACTAATTCTATCCAGCAATATTAAGTACTACTCTCAACATATAAAAATAATGACCATAGCAGTTGGTGAAAATGGACTGTCTATGTAAGCTTAATCGAATCATTGACCTAGAAAATTAAGTGGAATTAATTTGACAACATTGAATATTTGAACAATGTAAATGTTTCTTTATTAAGGAACTAACTGCACCATCTAGAGTTAATCCAATTCAGCTTATTGCACATTTCCAACTGATCAATTAACATTAATATAACAGAACTTTTACCTCTACACTTTGGCAAAAGTACTGGTTCTTTTGAGTCTTTAATCAGTTGTCAAATTAATTCTGAGGAGCTTCTATAAATAATACAAGAAGCCTCATTTGTTTTCCTTATTGGTCCATTTGGTCCTTGGCAGAAAGTCTTCCTCTATTAATCATTAGAAAAATGTTAACTTTCCTTGGCAGAGATGGCTTTGGAATATATATACTATAAATATATAAGGTAATTTTATGGAAAAGTATGTAGATGTAGAGGGATTAGAATCATAAAAATGCAATAGAATGAATACTCTGGAGAATATAAAACAAGAGCATTGGGGACCAGGCATCAGGGGCCAGATGTGAAGTAGTGCTTCAGTGAGAGGAGCTTATAAAGGGGAACCTTAGTTCCAGCCAGTGCGTCTGATCTAAATACAAGAGAAGTGGACCCAGTATAGAAACCGCTCAGGCTTACTGTGTCTAATTTTCATTTCTAGAAGTTTAATTATACAGAGCCTTCACTGCTAAAATTTGAGACTAATATTTTTAATATAAGTTGTATAAGTCAATAAAAAGGTACATATATAGAGATTTTTCAAGGACTATATTATAGAATATGCATATAAATTTAAAGAAATTCCAAAAGGATTTAAAATTCCAAAAATTTTAAATTTAATGAAATCCCAGAAATTCCAAAATGACTACTATCTTAATTGATTTCCTCAAGAAATAATATACATTGCTATATTACATTTTATATCAAATGTTGAACATATAGCCATGTCCAACTCTTTGCACCTCTGTGGACTGTAGCCCACCAGGCTTCTCTGTCCATGGAATTTTCCATGCAAGAATAGTGGAGTGGGTTGCCATTTCCTACTCTAGGGGATATTTTGACACAGGGATCCAGCCTGTGTTTCTTTGTCTCCTTCATTAGCAGGTGAATTCTCTACCACTAGTGCCATCTATTCTAACACCTGTACTTTTCACATTTCTCAGTAAAAATGGTAGAAATACTGTGTTCAACTAGGATAATCCTTCACCAATTAGAGGTATTGGAAACATGAGGGGTGTTCCTAGGTGCTGCAATTACTGGATGGTGCTGCTGTAGCTTGTGGCCCATCCCAAGTGTCAGTGCTCCCTTTGCTACTGGGAAATACTAGATGACACATTATCATATCAGGCCAGAGTTCTTTTTTTAATGTAACTCTGTTTATGAGGAGGGGAATGAGTGGAGTGGCAGTTTGACTTAAATAGCTCTGCTTTTAGTTTGTCAAAAGTCAGTTTTAGGAATTCTTGTTTTGGCATGTCTGCATTCTATCTTTAGATAGAAGAGGAAATTTATGTTGGGTACAAGTGGGAAATACAGTCATCTTTAGATGATTTTATACATCTTTTTTAAAGAACTGATTTCCAAAATTGAAGTGCTCTTAAAAAGTATAGTTGTAAATATCACCTTTTAGGTCTGTTCAGATTTTTTTGAAACTGTATTTCTATTCAGACTGTGGTATAATACATGCTTTCCCCCACAATATTAGTGATAAACAATTGACTGGAAAAAAATTCAATCATCAACTCCAAGTTTTGGGGTATCTAGTCATTACATCTCGCCTATTGCCATGTTTTATAAACAAAACTATAAAACTATTCTATATGTCTGTGTCTCTTTTTCTGTCTCACATACAGGGTTATTGTTACCATCTTTCTAAATTCCATATATGTGTGTTAGTATGCTGTATTGGTGTTTTTCTTTCTGGCTTAATTCACTCTGTATAATCAGCTCTAGTTTCATCCACCTCATTAGAACTGATTCAAATATATTTTTTTTAATGGCTGAGTAATACTCCATTGCGTATATGTACCACAGCTTTCTTATTCATTTATCTGCTGATGGACATCTAGGTTGCTTCCATGTCCTGGCTATTATAAACAGTGCTGCAATGAATACTGGGGTACACGTGTCTCTTTCAGTTCTGGTTTCCTCAGTGTGTATGCCCTGCAGTGGGATTGCTGGGTCATAAGGCAGTTCTATTTCCATTTTTTTAAGGAATCTCCATGCTGTTCTCCATAGTGGCTGTACTAGTTTGTATTCCCACCAACAGTGTAAGAGGGTTCCCTTTTCTCCATACTCTCCCCAGCATTTNTGTAATATTAGTTACTATTAGTATAAGTAGTATAATACCATTTAAGATGTTAAAAGTGGATTGACACAATAGTTTAAAATATGAAACATATTAAGTAATTTTTAAAGTATCCTCAATAAAATCTCGAAGAGTATGTATTACATAGGCTCATTTTATTTAAAACTTTAGGGTTTATAACTCATCTTCATCCACTGAAAGAATAACTCATTGACAGTGAAAAGCTTTTTACAACATAATTTCTGATATTGGTACATTCTGCATCCAAAATTTTTCAGAATATATTTTTGTACAAAATTAGACCCTTTCAGGGTTTGTATTTTTTCTTATGATTCACTTCAATGATTTATTGCTTATTATTATTATGCACAGTTAATCATCCCCTTCTTTGAATGTATTCTATTGTGAATTCCATTATGTCAAACTCCACTCTTTTCCTTTCCAATATTGGGGCATGCCTCCTCAGCATCCTCAGATTGACCTTCTTCACCTAAAGAGCATTCTAGGACTCAGTCTCTTTTTTCCTCTTTTTTATCTGTCCCCAACTTTCAATTTGGTTTTTCTGCGGTCAACCTACTTTTAGCTTCTTGATGACAATTCTGTCTACATACTGTACACCCTTACTCCTTAAATGAGATAGAGTTCTAGGTTCATACAGACATACTAATTAGTATAACAACTTTAATCTTCACTTACATTTATAAAACATTTCAAACTAAATATCTCCCAGCTCCTTACTATAATCTTCTCCAGCCTTCTCAGTATCAGGAGATCGTTAAACCCCAAACTAGCAGTCACCCTTAACAATTATTATTTCCCTGATATCACTTGATCAAAGCTAATTGTAATGTATTGATCTTATCTCCAAAGTATAATACTTCACCCCATTTCTTCTGCCACCACCCTAGTCCAAGATACTCTTTCTTCTTCCCTAGATTTCTACAGTTACCACCTAACTAGTGCCCCTGCTCCAACTCTTATGCATGGAGGAACAGTTAAGTGCATTTCAAAGGGTCTCCATGAGTATTCACCTCCCTGCCCAGAGTCTTGACATCACACTGAGAATAAGTAACTAAACCTTTCAAACATACTCTGTCTACTTCCCTAGACTCGCTTGCTTTCATACTCCAGGTTTCTTTCCTTTTCTCTTTCATGGTTTTCCAGGTTTCTCTTCTCCTTAGATCTTTGAGCTTGCTTCTATCCCTGCTAAACTTAATCTGTACAAGGGAGGTTATATGTCTAGTTGTTTTTACCAATTTTGACCTAATTAAACATGTCCTTTTCCAGATTTCTTCATTTCTCTTTTATTTAAAAAAATTATTCATCCCCAAGTCACTTTCCTATTTCCCCCATTTTATTTGATAAAATATACTGTTATAACTCTTTAAAATCATATGTTTCTATTTACTGATAAGAATTTATTGGCAATCTCTCCCCACTATCTTCCAATCTGAATTTTTTTCCAGGGCTTACACAGTAACTGGTGAATTTATAGTGCTTTTTAATCATGTATTCAATAAGTGGACAAAATAATATACTAAGCTTTGAATAATAAATAAAAATGTTAAATGTACTTCAGAATATACAGCTTTGAATTATTTAGCTATATTGAAAGGACAAAATATTTACTCAGAGAAAGTTGACCACAAAATCTGGAAGAAGTCCACAGGCAGTTTTACAGGTTACAGAACATCACCAAGTAATTATGGTGCCTTTCCAATTTCTGAAAATAAATGTAAAAAAATACAGGAGACTTAAAACATTTGTATCAGCCAAAAAGATTTTTGAGATAGGCAATAGATAGAATAGGAAATGTAAACATGAATAAAATCCTAATAACACTTAAGTAGCTCCATATTTCACCATGGACTTCCCTTCCCTCCTATCTCAGCTGGAAGTTCCTTTCATCTAGACTGATCTCCAAAGATTAAGAATGCAGTCATTCAAGAAGTCTTTTGCTTTCTTCTGTTTTCTGTGTCTGCCTGGAGGACTCTGCCTTGTGTCTGTGGGCTTCAACTGGAGGCAGCTCAAGTCTACACCATGTGGGAACCTGAATTATATGAAAATTACTTCCACTCACCTCTGCAATATACAAAGTAGCATTTCTATTCCAAATATAAAAAACTTGTTTCCAAATTTGACTTATTTGTAAAATCTAACTAAATCTATCTTATAAATACTAGAAGTATGACAACTCAATTCACCCCTAACTTGTTGGAGAAATAAACATAGTGACTCTTTTGTTAGGAGTTTTGTTTTTTTAGTAAGGAGGGAAGATGTCAATATTCTAAATTCAGCATGAATAGATACAGATTCAACATGATTACATGACATAAACAATAGTCAAATTTTTATCTTCCTCTGATTGAAATCACATTTAATTGTTTCACTTACAAGCTAACTAATTTCCTTATTTCAACTATTTGATTATTTATTAGTTACCAAAGGATGATTCTTCTATACCACAGATTTCAGAGAAAATTTTAGTTCAAAACCCTTAATAGACAAACAGTAAGTCACGTTCTCAGTTGTGTAATTTATGTCTTTTTCCAATGCATAGCTGGGTGTGAAATACACCTTTGTGGTGTAATTTAAGAAATATGAGTTGTCCAAATCAAAACTTTAAATGATGAGGACTTCTCCTTGGGAGTTGTTCTACATGTTAAATCAAGTGTTACAGGATCAAAAGGTAGTTCTACAAGGAATCTCTTTGTTAAAAAGAGGAAGAAAAGTGGGAAAAAGAATCCAAGAGACTATAAGCTATGAGAACAAAAGATAAATGTATAGCATATATAGGTATAGCAAAACAATAATGGTGATACATTGCTATTGCACATTTTCTCATGGTACAATAAATATCTTCTTTTATTTATTTATTTATTTTAATTGGAAGCTAGTTACTTTACAATATCTTCTTATGATTAACTATAGATCAAGTCAATATAAGACAAGTGAAACCTTAAACATACTGAACTGAGAGCTCTCTATGAATTGTAACTGCATCTTATTATATTTGTAACCAGACATTTGAGCTCTCTCTTGGAATGAACAATATATTAGAAAATTTACAAGTGTCCTTTCATCTTCAAAATACTCCCCTAAAGAAGTTACTGCTGTTAAAAATTCACAGAGGATTGTCTTTAATTTTAAGTAACTAAGGCTCATAAGTAACTAAGGGTTTCCCTGGTAGCTCAGGCAGTAAAGAATTTGCCTACAAAGCAGGAAACACAGGTTGGATCCCTGGATCTGATTCCTGGGTCAGGAAGATCCCCTGGAGAAGGGAATGACAACTCACTCCAGTATTCTTGCTTGGGAAATCCCATGAACAGAGGAACCTGGTGGGCTACTGTCCATGAAGTTGCAAAGAGTCGAACATGATTGAGCAACTAAGCACAGCATACGGTTGAAATACATACCAAGGTTAATTTTAGAGTCTATGTCTTTTTGTGTAATAAACACTTTAATCATCTTTTTATCCCTATGGGGAAAACTGCTTATCATAAACTAGCTACTCAAAAGTTTGATCTGTAATATATATATCCTTATATTAGTGTAATCACAAGATAAAAACATCTCGGTGGTGTAGCACAGTTTGTATTAGGAAGGAATTCCCTTCCAATTATTCACTCAGGAATAATAAATATTATTCTTTCATTTGTGTCATTGCTGATTTCAAGGTGTTGCTTCCATGATCCCCCCCTTTTATTTTTATTTTTTTGCATCAAATCATAGAAAGTGGCCTAAAAATGGTATTTATACCTTCTCAGTTCCATTGACTACAATTCAATCACATGGTAACATTTAGCTAAAAGAAAGGATTAGAAATGAGACTTAGCTCCATGCCTGGGAAGAGGATAAAACAACTGATGAAGAGACAGGGATAGCCAATGTTCTTTATCATCAAAAATCTATTTAATTCTTTCTCCTATAATTAGAATTCCTTATCCTCTCTTACAAAAGGGCAAACACAGGTCATACCTAATCATTTAATACAAAGAAACTTTCCATATCCTTGTTGTCTAACAAAATGCTGTCCTATTTTGGGAGCCACGCAAACCTCCACT
>SJYT01028172.1:0-12395 GCA_006410635.1 Cephalophus harveyi
ACACACACACACACACACATATATATATAAATGGCTATGTGCTATGCTGTGCTAAGTCACTTCAGTTGTGTCCAACTCCTTGTGACCCTATGGATCATAGCCTGCCAGACTCCTCCGTCCATGGGATTCTGAAGGCAAGTATACTAGAGTGGGTTGCCATGCCCTCTTCCAGGGGATCTTCCCAACCCAGGGATCAAACTTGTGTCTCTGAAGTCTCCTGAATTGGCAGGCAGGTTCTTTACTGCTAGTGCCACCTGGGAAGCCCATTAATGACTATCATACAATTCAATATGTACTATAATAGGAGAAGAAATAAAGGGCTTACAGATGGAGTAGCAGTAAATAATATGGAGCTTGGGGAATGTCACTGAGAGGAGGTAGCATTTAAGCTGGGCCTTGAAGGATGAATAGGAGCTTTCTAAGAAAATAAAACAAAATAAAGAGAACTACAGGGAGAGGAAATTGCAAGAAATTTAAAGTGCATGGTTCGTCTAGGCAAAGCAGAGTAGCTCAAGAGGAGCAGGGGAAAAGGGAAATGGCAAAAGATGATGTCAGAGAGGTAAGAGGAAAGATTGTATAGGGCCTCGCATCCAGATATACAGATCTGAATGTGACCCTGTAAGCAGTGAGAAATCCTCAGAGTTTTTTAAGCAGGGACCTGATTTGCTTGTACCCATGCTTTACAGAAGCCATGGGCTTCCCAGGTGGTGTTAGTAGTAAAGAACAAGCTTGCAGGAAACATAAGAGTTGTGGGTTCAATACCTGGGTTGGGAAGATCCCCTGGAGAAGGAAATGGCAACCTAGTCCAGTATTCTTGCCTGGAGAATCCCACGGACTGAAGCGACTTAGCACACGCACTTTAGAGAGATGATTCTGGTGGTAGGACAGAGGGTAGATATAGTGGAGACAGCTCCAGTTACAGTATCCATTTATTCAAAAAGTTTTTACTGAACACTTCCACTGTGCCAGGCACTGTGAGAGGTGCCAAGCAGTGAGTAACACAGACGAAAGCTCCTACTCCTATGCAGCTGATGTTCCAGTGGGGGCACTAGCCAGGACCAGCCTAGAGACAGTGGTGATAAATGTAGGAAACATTTGAGAGGCAGGATTAATCAATGGGACATGATACCTGCCTACACATGGGTGTGAGGAAAAGGGAGAAGTAAAAAGTGACTCTGAGATTCTTAGGTTGGGACACAGAGTAAATGATAACCCTGTTAGCTGAGGAGGAGACAGCAGGCTTGCAGAGAGTAACAATAGATTCAATGCTGGCATATTGCATTTGTTGTAATGAGATATTCAGTGGAGTTGTCCATGGGTAGGTGAGAAAATACAGGGCTATACTCAGGAGAGAGGACCAGGCTGGAGATACAGATTTAGGAATCATCAGATGTGGGTGGTAGACAAAGCCTTGGCACTTAGTGAGATACTCAGGGAGAGATTGTGCTGTGCTGAGTCGCTTAGTCAGGTCCAACTCTGTGACCCCATGGACTATAGCCCACCAGGCTCCTATGTCCATGGGGATTCTCCAGGCAAGAATACTGGAGTGGGTTGCCATGCCCTCCTCCAGGGGATCTTCCCAACCCAGGGATCAAACCCAGGTCTCCCGCATTGCAGGTGGATTCTTTACCATCTGAGCTACCAGGGAAGCCCAAGAATACTGGAGTGGGTAGCCTATCCCTTCTCCAGGGGATCTTCCAGACCCAGGAATCGAACCAGGGTCTCTTGCATTGCGGGCGGATTCTTTACCAACTAAGCTACCAGAAAAGCCCCAGGGAGAGACTACAAAGTGAAAAATAAAAAGTGGGGAATAGTGGAGAGGGTAACCATTGGAACTGAAGGCATGAAAGGGCATCAGGAAGAGAACTCAGGGAGAAAGACTGAGACAATGGAGTCACAAAAAGAGGAGAACCTGGAGAGAGACCTTCATGGCATCCAAAGAAGAGGATGGGATGGCCACCGACATTAAGGGAGAGGTTCAGTAAAAAAAAGAACTGAGTTATTACACTGTGAGTCAGTGCTGAATAGAACTGGGTAAAGTGATCCCCAGGAGCAGTGGACCCTTGTCCCTCTCTGGATGACAGGGTGGTTTCAACATTGCAGAGACAAGAATTTACCAGTAGATAATCTCACAACATGCTTCTCCTTCCACAGGCTTTGTCCATCAGGCTAAATTTATAGAGTTTATATGCAAACACCATATAAAACTGTCTTAGGAGTATTGCCTTTATCTGATGCCATTCATTGATAGTAGGGGTCATTTTTTGATGTAGATTCCATGGCCAAAGTGAGACCCTGTTAGAATCACTTTCCATCCGTGCCCTAGGAGCTGCATCCAGTCTCTGGAAGCCAGTTCATTCCTCCTGACCTTGGATTGAAGCTCTTCAGTCCCAGGTGTCAAAGCCCCACCCACAAGGCTGGGGCAGATCCTGGCGGAGGCTTCAGAATCTGGTCATGTGGCCTTGCGTGTTCTCTAAGAATGGTCAGATCCAGGAGGGATGTTGGTGCCATAGGCAGGAGAGCGACTCTGCAAGTCAGACTGAGCAGAGGGGAGGATGGAAATGATCGCCAGGCAGTACCGTTGGTGACTATGGTGCTTTTTAAAAATACCCTCGAGTTCATCAATCCTCCTCTTTTCAAGAGATGAAGGCTATTCCCCAATCTCTGAATGGGGGCTGACTGGTTTGAAGAGATACAGTAAAAAGGAAGTGACAATATGCGACTTTGGAGGCTAAATAATACAAAGGCACTCAGGTTTCCATTTTGATCTCTTTCTCATTCTCTCTCTCTCTCCATCCTCCCACCCTCCTCCTCCTTCCCTCTGTCGCTCTGTCCCTCTCCCTCCTTGGGAAAAAAGTCAGCTGCTATGTTATGAGCAGCCCTATGGAAAGGCCCACACATGACAAGGAATTGAGAGCAGCCTCTGACCATCAGCCAGTAAGGAACTGAGGCCCCTGGTCCAACAGCCTGAGATGAGCTGAGCCCTACCAACATCATGTGAGAGGGCCTGGAGCAACATCTCCAACCCCAGTGCAGCCCGGAGATGACCACACTCCCATCCAACATCGTGACCACCACCTCCTGAGAGAACATGCCCTTACCGCCCAGCTGAGCCATCCCCAGATTCCTGGTCCTCACAAGCTGTGACATGAGAAATGTTTGTTGTTTTAAGCTACTGCATTGGGGGATTACACAGGTCACAGATAACTAAAGCAGTGACAAAGGAGAAACAGTAAGAGGTCTGCGGGAAGGCTCCAGAAAACCAGGTACTTGACAGGACTCCCACTTAAGCAAGTCCCTGCCACAGAAGGGCCAGCGCTGGCTTGAACAAGGAAGGGCCGAAGTGGGGTCTGGGGTCTTATCTCACTTCTCCTCTGTGTAAGGCTGTTACTTTTTAAATGAATCGTCTTCGAAAGAGCCAATACTAAAAATTAAGACAGTTTATGCAGCAATGTGAGGGTGACTAAAAAAAGAAGCGAATAGGTGTGAAACCTCACTGGGCTATAAGAGCATGTCTGCAGCTTCCTGGGCCCAACGTGTCTGCTCGGTGTGGGCCGGGGAGGGACTCTCCACCGGAGACACTGCCATCCTGGCCTCTGGGCTTGACCTCCAGTCCCATCTCACCCCCAACCTGCTCCAGCCTCCTTAAAGTGGGGTCTGGGGTCTTATCTCACTTCTCCTCTGTGTAAGGCTGTTACTTTTTAAATGAATCGTCTTCGAAAGAGCCAATACTAAAAATTAAGACAGTTTATGCAGCAATGTGAGGGTGACTAAAAAAAGAAGCGAATAGGTGTGAAACCTCACTGGGCTATAAGAGCATGTCTGCAGCTTCCTGGGCCCAACGTGTCTGCTCGGTGTGGGCCGGGGAGGGACTCTCCACCGGAGACACTGCCATCCTGGCCTCTGGGCTTGACCTCCAGTCCCATCTCACCCCCAACCTGCTACAGCCTCCTTCCACCTTCCTGAGCCCCTCTCTCACCTCCAACAAGCTTTCCATGTGGGTTCCCTGGAACAAGGACTCCCCTCCCCTCCCCACCATATGAGAAAGCCAGAGACTCCCCGGAAGTTCCACAAACAGATGCGAGCAGAACAGCCACCTATAGCAGTGTGTGGGCTCAAGAAAGCAATGCTTAGACATCTTAATGGCAATTCTCATAACGTTTTCAAGTAAACACTTTTCTATTCACTGGTTTCCTTGGATTCCCCACACTGATCATGTGAGGCAGGCAGGACAGATACAAATATGCCTGATTTACAGGTGAGGAAACTGAGGCTCAGAATGGCTCAGGCAGACAGCAAGTCATGGAGCCAGGGCTAGAAGCCATGTCCTCACAGGCTTGTCTCTTTCCTTCCCTCCTCTGCCCCACGCCACGGTCACCCAACACCGTCAAAACAAGTGTGGTGGCCCAGCTTGAGCTCACCTCCGTACTTGAAGCTGTTAAATCTGACAGCACATCCCCTTTACTCACAAGAAGTTGCCTAAAGGCACAGTCAGGTAGGTCACTGAGTTCCTCTTTGCCTCAGTCTCCTCAGTTGATACCACACAAAGGTGACTATTTGTTCCCGAAGACCTTTCTGGGCCTCAGTGTTCCATGCCTCATGTGTAATCCCTCAGGAAGCCAGGCTTGCTCACACAAGGCCAGGCATTGAGTCCTCACCATCTGGCAGTGACTAATCCTGGAAAACCCTGGGGAAGACTTGCTGTGGAGTGAGCCAGTCCAGCCCACGCCAAAAGGGCCTGGAGGCTGCAGGAAACCTGTGGACATTACTGGGCTTCAGCTCCCAAGAATCTCATCAGAGGTCCCCTGACCTCATTGGCCACAGCTCCTCTGCCAGAGGCTGGGGTGAGGAGGTATCCTTCCCCTCTCCTCAGAGCACCATCCCATACAACCCTGCTGGGCCAGTTATCCCGCAGGGAGCTACCTGGGTGGACAGCCCATCACCACCTCCCCAGGTGGAGCCTCTGAGAGGAACACACAAAGACATCTGGCATCCAAAGCCAATTTCACATCAGCCCCAGACACCTCTAGTATGCTGTCAGTGGATAGGAACGCTCCTTACTCACCTTATTTAGAAGAACAAAAGAGCAGAAAAGGCCCCCCTTTTGCATTCACCAGACTGTATCACAGTCAAGACACCTACAACCCTACCTCCCCACTCTGAAGCCACAGCAAATGTTCACCAACTCATCATTTTCTCTCTTCACCCCCCATTTCCTCCATGTCACTAATCTGCTTTCCAAGTCGTGATGGCAGGAGAATGAAAAATGAGGGTGATGGTGGTTAGAATCAGGTTCCCTGAAGCCTCTCGCCCAGGCTCCTTGAAAGTCCCTGAGGTCCCTGATATCCTTCAACATTCTCAACAAGAAGGAAATAAAAATCACACAGAACCAACTCTACTTAATGGAGACACATCCTTAGGTTCCATGGGAGTACAGCAAAACCCGGCACCATCTGTTTGGCCTTGCATTAATTCAGCATTTGCTTCCAACTCCCAACACAAAAGCAGCACCAGCTCTGTACTCATCCTGCATCTTTGGGGGGAACTCAGTCCAACTCATAGATCATTTTCCAGCAGCCAAATTCTCCTCTTAAGATTAATCTGACTTTTCCTTACAATCAAGCAACTATTTATCCAACAAACTCACGAATGAGAATTGATCTCACTGTTTATTTAGAAAGCTAGAGGGGTTGGATTTACATGGGCTTTATTTTTTTCCTCTGGATAAATTAAGGAGTTGTGCTAGAACAAAAGGAAGCAAATCAATGGCTATTTCCAGTGACCAGCATCTGTCTTCAGGTTTAATAGAAATGATGCCCTAAGACACATAGTTTATTCAGTACAAAAATACCCATCGATATTCAGTCAGTCAGTAGTTCAGTCGCTCAGTCGTGTCCGACTCTTTGCGACCCCATGAATCGCAGCATGCCAGGCCTCCCTGTCCATCACCAACTCCCAGAGTTTACCCAAACTCCTCTCCATTGAGTTGGTGATGCCATCCAGCCATCTCATCCTCTGTCGTCCCCTTCTCCTCCTGCCCCCAGTCCCTGCCAGCATCAGGGTCTTTTACAATGAGTCAACTCTTCATGTGAGGTGGCCAAAGTACCGGAGTTTCAGCTTCAGCTTCAGTCCTTCCAATGAACACCCAGGACTGATCTCCTTTAGGATGGACTGGTTGGATCTCCTTGCAGTCCAAGGGACTCTCAAGAGTCTTCTCCAACACCACAGTTCAAAAGCACCAATTCTTTGGCACTCAGCTTTCTTCACAGTCCAACTCTCACATTCATACATGACCGCTGGAAAAACCATAGCCTTGACTAGACAGACCTTTGTTGGCAAAGTAATGTCTCTGCTTTTTAATATCGATATTAGAGTAATGCAAAAGAAGAGCCCTTCCTGGTACTTTGCAAATGTAGACAAGAGCCTCGCAAGCATTTGAAGATTCACAAAGTTCTTCTGGTTAGATGGCGATCAATACTGTTCCATGACCAGGGGAATTAAGGACTGAGTATCTCTAAAATGGCTCTGGTTCACCTGAGGAATAGGTATGAGGGGATATTCATCACCAGAAATCTGACCTCCCTTCTGAGAGAGTCAAATAGGTGGCACCATTCCATCCCATGCTGACACCAGACATCATTAATCAGTGCAACATTCTCTTCACCACACTGACAGCAGACATCATTAATCAATGCAACATTCTCTTCACACGGAGACCCTGGCTCCTCCAGTCCACCGTGACCGGCCTGTGAGTTCTCATGCAAGAAGAAACCTAGCTGCTACCTCTGAGCGGGAAGCTATTAAGCTTAATAGGTTAAAAGTTTCATGTGAAAATTAACGATTTGAACCTTCAGGAAGTCACCAGCTATTTAACTCCTGTTTCCCTTTCTGTGAGTCAGAGACCCTAATCAAAACCACTAAGACCGCAAACCAGATGGTGGCCTTGTTCTGTGGCTGGACTAACAGACAGAATTCCTACTGTCACATACTTCTGTGTGCACAGAAAATCATCGCAAAGACTCTTTCTAAACAGAAAAAGTTTTAAAAGTAGTTCATTTTTTTTTTTCTGCTTCATTAGTTATGAGGTGCCAACCCGCCCCTCCTTAAATAATTCCAACCTCTCTCATTGCTCACAGTGGGAAGTAAGCTCCTTAGCGACACAAGCCTCTTTGCCGCCTGGTCACAACTGCCTTTTTTAGATTCGTCTTCTTTCCTGACCGCTGACTCGACCACGTCTACACCCTCTGCGACAGTCTCACGGAAAAGTGCTTGCTGTCACCCTCCCTCTCCCCACCCCCATCCCCCAAACCCCCTTCTTTCTTTGCATTTCACACTTGTGCACACAAAGGTCTCTGACCCATCTCTCAACTCCCATTCACAGCCAAACCTGTCAAGCAAGTAGTCTATACTCTGGTTACATGAAGTGTAGGCACATGGACCAGGGGTATGAGAATCACCTGGGGGCTTGTTACAAGCACCCACCCCAGATCTATGAACTTAAAAGCTGCATTTTCACAAGATGCGAACAAGACACACTGTCCGAGACTCACTCCCTCCTGTCCTGGGAAACCCCACCCAATCTTCTTTCTCTCTACTCCGACTTCCCTCCCTAACCCATCCCCCAAACCCCCTTCTTT
The DNA here is from genome assembly GCA_006410635.1 of Cephalophus harveyi. Classification (NCBI taxonomy): domain Eukaryota; kingdom Metazoa; phylum Chordata; class Mammalia; order Artiodactyla; family Bovidae; genus Cephalophus; species Cephalophus harveyi. The sequence goes on from SJYT01028172.1 coordinate 7,638, forward strand.
CTTTGCATTTCACACTTGTGCACACAAAGGTCTCTGACCCATCTCTCAACTCCCATTCACAGCCAAACCTGTCAAGCAAGTAGTCTATACTCTGGTTACATGAAGTGTAGGCACATGGACCAGGGGTATGAGAATCACCTGGGGGCTTGTTACAAGCACCCACCCCAGATCTATGAACTTAAAAGCTGCATTTTCACAAGATGCGAACAAGACACACTGTCCGAGACTCACTCCCTCCTGTCCTGGGAAACCCCACCCAATCTTCTTTCTCTCTACTCCGACTTCCCTCCCTACCTCTCCATCAACAAGACTCTCACTAAATGAGTGGCTCCAACCATTCACATATGAATAAAAGGATCCATGAGATATGATTTGCCTTGTGCCCACCCTAGGAACTTCTATTCAGCCTTCAAGTCCAGCCCAAACAATCCACTTCTGGGAAGACATTTCTGCTCTCTAATGCAGACAAGGAAACCAAAGGGCTGAGAGGAGGCTGGGCAAACTGCCCAATCACACCCAGTGTACCTGCTATGTGCCACCTTTAAGAATGACAGCAGAAAGAATGCTCATGGCCTCCCAGAAGCACCCCGTGGCCACTGTCAAGGGCAGAACTCCGTGGCTCAGATGGGTATGGCAAGCCGAAAGTTGCTTTGTGGATGAGACCCCAAGCAGGCTGATCTGAACCAGGTTACCTTGTTCGGGTTCTTATCCACTGGGACGCCCTCTACCCAGTCTCTCAGTCTCCTTGAAGATCATAGTCTGCTCCTTTTCTTCAACACACATCCCGAGAACCCACCTCTGTCACTCTCCGGTCCTCAGGGGGAATTTTTCCTTTTTCTTTGGAGAACAAAGAACGCAGAGAGGACATACTAGTTGCTGCTGCTGCTGCTCCTGCTGCTCAGTCGCTTCAGTCATGTCCCCATAGCAGTGTCCCCCATAGAAGTTCCTAGGATGGACTCTTCGCGACCCCATGGACTGGCCCACCCGATTCCTCAGGCCACAGCAAGGCCATTCCGCTGACCCAGTGGCTCTCCAGCTCCAGAGTACCCTGGAGAGGGCTTAAACATGCAGACCCTGATGCCAGGTCAACAACACACACTCCGTCTCCAAGATAAGGCCTTTCAGACAGCAGCATACTTAGAATATCTCCTTTGTGTTAATGAGAACAAACACAAGCGCCCATCCCAGTGTTTGTGGGACTGATCTGACTGGGGTAGAAAAGACGTAAGATGTCATTTCCACTGTGTCATCGTGAATCATTGAGGATCTTTACAGCCTAATTAAACTGGACTTTTTGAAAGATGAGTGAATCCAACAGCCCTAGAACAAGCATTGCTTTTCACCATTTACTATTTTAGTGTTTATTCAATTATTTTAAAGAGGGATTTACTTGAGCTAAAATCAAAAGAGCACAACTAGTAATAACCAGCTTGGTTCTAACTTACTGAGGATTCCATCAATTCATGGGTCAAGGGTGCCAACACATTGACTTCACACTTCGTACCACTCATCATCCTCTCGGTTACCACCTCTCATAAGCCTATAGCCATTGACCCTATATCCATCCCTGAAATCACACCCTTGCATCTACCTGCTCACCCCTTTCTCCCTCTTTCCTACTCGCCCTAACTCCAGATAAGCCCAACCCTCCATGGGCTCCATGCTGAACCCAGGTTTAGAAAATCACACCACTAAGCTAACCAGTCTACCCTGAGTGGTAACCACAAAGCTTGGCAAACCATTCTCCCACATTGTTCCAGCTTCTCAAATCTCCCAGAACTCATGGCCCTTCCTCACACTCTTCTTATAGGGTGCCAACACATTGACTTCACACTTCGTACCACTCATCATCCTCTCGGTTACCACCTCTCATAAGCCTATAGCCATTGACCCTATATCCATCCCTGAAATCACACCCTTGCATCTACCTGCTCACCCCTTTCTCCCTCTTTCCTACTCGCCCTAACTCCAGATAAGCCCAACCCTCCATGGGCTCCATGCTGAACCCAGGTTTAGAAAATCACACCACTAAGCTAACCAGTCTACCCTGAGTGGTAACCACAAAGCTTGGCAAACCATTCTCCCACATTGTTCCAGCTTCTCAAATCTCCCAGAACTCATGGCCCTTCCTCACACTCTTCTTATAAAAAAAAAAAAACCATAAGTAATAAGAATAAAACTTTCTCGTCTTCTCCACATGCTTCCACCCACCTTCTCGCCCCTGTGCCCCTATACTTGTCTCCTTCTTGATACCAGGAGCAACTCTTCCAGCTCCTACTTGTGCCTGGGGCCCGACTTCTCACACCTTCCTGGGAACTTTGTTCCTTTCTAATTCCCTCTTGAAACATCAATTTCTTTCTTTCTAGTCAATCATTCTGCCAGCATACAAATATGCTGAAAGAATGGGGCGGGGGCGGGGGGAAGAAAGAAAGTACAGTCTGTTTGTAGGACGTATAATAAGTTAACCTTAAAAATGCATTCCAATATATATTGCATACATGCCTGCTCAGTCCCTTCAGTTGTGTCCAACTCTTTGGGACCCCATGGACTGTCACCTGCCAGACTTCTCTGTCCATGGGATTCTCCAGGCAAGAATACTGGAGTGGTTGCCATGCCCTCCTCCAGGGGATCTTCCCAACCCAGGGATTGAACCTGGGTCTCCCGCATTGCAGGCAGATTCTTTACCATCTGAGCCACCAGGGAAGCACCAATATCCATGAGGTGCAGACAAATACTGTTCGACATCACTTATACCAGACACTTAGACCAGTCAAACTCCTGGAGTCAGAAAGCACACTGGTAGATGCCAGGGGCCAGGAGGTGGAGGCGCTAGGGAGGGGGGTTGGGGACTCAGTGTTTAATGGGGACAGGGTTTCAGTTTAGGAAGGGGAAGAATTCAGGAGACAGATGATGGTGAGAGCCACACAACACTGTGGACACACTTGGTGCACACAACTGTACACTTAAATATGGCTAGCAACCCACTCCAGTGTTCTTGCCTGGAGAATCCCAGGGACGGCGGAGCCTGGTGGGCTCTCGTCTATGGGGTCGCACAGAGTCGGACACGACTGAAGCGACTTAGCAGCAGCAGTATGTTTTATGAGACTTTTACCACAATAAAAAAAAAATCTAAAAAATCCAAATATGCTAGAAGAGCATCCATCTCCCAAGGAGACCCTGAGCGAGCATCTGCCTCCACCAAGGGCCCAGGTCCCGCTCCTCTTCTTAGCACAGTTCCTTGGCAGGGCCTGGGCCTCCACCTTCTTGGACACTCTCCTCAGCACACTCACCTGCCTTCCTCCCATCTCCCCGCTGTCCTTTCTCAGTCTCCTTTGCTGGATCCTCCTCTTTACTCCAGACTCTTCTCTTTATCTAGTTTGACTCAGTCCCTCAAATATCATCTCACACTTGTCATTCCCAGACTGATAAATCTAAAAAATCCAAATATGCTAGAAGAGCATCCATCTCCCAAGGAGACCCTGAACGAGCATCTGCCTCCACCAAGGGCCCAGGTCCCGCTCCTCTTCTTAGCACAGTTCCTTGGCAGGGCCTGTGCCTCCACCTTCTTGGACACTCTCCTCAGCACACTCACCTGCCTTCCTCCCATCTCCCCGCTGTCCTTTCTCAGTCTCCTTTGCTGGATCCTCCTCTTTACTCCAGACTCTTCTCTTTATCTAGTTTGACTCAGTCCCTCAAATATCATCTCACACTTGTCATTCCCAGACTGATATCTGCAGCAAAGACCTCTCTGCTGAGTCACAGACTCACAAGTCCACTGCCCTGGTGGTGGGGAACCTGAAGAATAGAAAGTAAGTAAGAACCAAGATGGCAAAGGACCAGTGTGGGAAAATTCTCATCTCCAGGGGTGGCGCAGACCCTGAAGCCAGGAGGGGAGCCCGCAGCCAGGGGGCTGGAGCGTCTTCCTGGGGGTGGGAGGTGGAACTCACAGAGAACAGAAAGGCTGATGGCACCAGCTTTCAGAACTGCCAGGATGCATTTCAGCCCATGAATAAGAAAAGAAGTTATCACAGGTTCCAACATCATGAGAACAGAGAGGAGAAAGACTGAGAAGCGGAAGAATTAGTCAATGCTGGGGCGAGGACCAGGGAAGGAAGAAAGGAGATACAGAAAGAGGTGAGAGACAACGAAGAAGGAAGCTAGAAGGAACGAGTAAGAGAATGAAAATAAGAACCTAGGAAAGAGATTTGGGTCCTTGCTTATTCAGGAGACACAACCAGAATTCTAGCTGAATTTTTAACAAGATGCAGAAACTCAATTCTCCGAGTCTTCCCCAGAGGGATATTAGTATGATTACTACTAATGGCTACCATTTATCAACGTGCTTCCTGGGTGCTAGGCACTCTGAACACAGGTCCTCATTTAATTCTTAAAACGACCTGCGACTCAGGTATCACTGTCCCCATTTGATGGAAACTAAAGGTCAGAGCAGTGAGGTTATTTATTCAGGACCACCAGAGGCGAGACGCCCACCACATCTTACCCCAGCCTCCCCTTGGGTAACCACCGGGCCAAAGGAAACAGGAGTGGGGAGAGACCTTCTCCGGGTGCACAGAGTCAGGGGGTGGGGGCGCGATGAGCAGCACGCCAGGGTACACTGGCCATCCAGCAGCTCCCCAGGGCAGAGGCTGCCCACCTGCACCGAGGTCCTGCTTCCCTCTCCACCACGGGCGGCCCCCTGTCCATTCGGCAGGCTGCTTGGCAAGGGGAGCTGGGGTGGGGGGGCGGGCGGAGAACCTG
>SJYT01028172.1:12962-86727 GCA_006410635.1 Cephalophus harveyi
GGAGCTCTGAGGTCTCTGCAATGACTCTCCTGTGTCTCCACTTCCTCCTCTTTCGGATCAGGTCTGAGGCCTCTGCACAAGACAGCCTAGGACAGGGCAACATGAGGACCAACACACTTCGTCTGAATCGGGCCCAGAGGGTGGGACAGCGGGGCCTGACTCTGGAAGTCAGAGCTGGGAAAACAGCGACAATCCTCAAATCTCAGCAGGTGTGCACTCCGCAGGCGCCCAGACCCACTGGGAAGATGCTTTCTACCTCTGACCCAGCTGAGTCTCCATCTGCCTCTTCAGCCAGGGATGAGGTAGACGGAGCGGAGGGGCCGGGGGAGTCACGGGGCGAGTGGACAGAGAGGATGGAGGAGGCGTCTACACCTCCACGATTAGCGGTCATGCTGGGGAGTAGCGGGGGGCAGGGATATAAACTGCCACCTCCCCTCCACCGACCCCTGTAACAGTGCCTGAAACTTCCACCACCGAAGCGACTCCGGGGGCTTAAAAACCTGACCTCCAAAAGGCCGCAGTTAAAATGCAAACCAGTCTCTCAGACAGGAGAGGCCGATGTCACATTTCTGACTTGCTCCACCCGAGCCTCTGACTGTCAGCACCAGAGTGAACCTTGGACCACCTGGTCCAACCCCTTCTTTAAAAAATACAAGGAACTGAGGCCCAAATTGTGAAACGATGGGCCCTGGGTCGCAGGGCATGGCGGCAGCAAGGCTGGGACCTTCACCCAGGCCTACTAAGTCTTTTCACAGCGTGGATGGGCCCCTGGGAGCATCCCCCTGAGGGGGGCTGGCGTCCTGCTTCCTGCTGCCCCTCTCTCATTCATGCACCGCTGCAAACAAGAGCCCCTGGGACCTCACCAGCTGACTCCTCCCAGACTCTGCCTTCCGGAAGGATGAATGCACATCGGAACCCCGCGGCCAAAATATTCCTGGGTACCACCACTCTGCGTCCTGCTCCCTTTTCAACAGACTCCTGGGAGGTAGAAGTTTCCAGAAGGGGTAGCTCTAAGGCTTTCACAGATGGGGTACTCTGCTTAGAAACATTCATTTGTTGGACAATGGGAATAAGGCAGGAAGACAGGGGGATGGAGGAAAAATGTAAATTTTTTTAAGGTCACATTCTCACTAAAATGGCACCCTGGAATTTTCAAGATCCTCTGACCAATACCAGGTTGGATTCCTTAGTTACAAAGATGGAGATTGAGTTTCTTTGGAAGGTTAACCAAATGAGGCCCAGGGGTCTTAAAAAGAAGTAATGAAAGGGAAAGAAGTCCCAGGAAAGGAGAAGTTCCCTGCCTAGAAGAGAGAGAGAACTCTGCTCCCCTCCCAACAGGCTCACAGTCACCTAAAATGGTCCTACAGAGCTGCCCAGCACGAGGAGCCTGTCCAGGGCAGCTGGCTCTCTGCAACTGCCAGTTTGCCCTTTACTGGGAAACCTGCATTCATTAGCATATGCCTAAACCCGCAGAGCTGGCCAGCCAGTGGGTAACAGGGAGGATGGATTCACCCTGGAGCCAATGAGACTCTGGTTTCTATAGAAAAAAGTCAGGTTCCTGGAGGAGGCTGGGGAGAGGAAAAAAGAATGAACAAAGGGGGATGGAGGAAAAATGTAAATTTTTTTAAGGTCACATTCTCACTAAAATGGCACCCTGGAATTTTCAAGATCCTCTGACCAATACCAGGTTGGATTCCTTAGTTACAAAGATGGAGATTGAGTTTCTTTGGAAGGTTAACCAAATGAGGCCCAGGGGTCTTAAAAAGAAGTAATGAAAGGGAAAGAAGTCCCAGGAAAGGAGAAGTTCCCTGCCTAGAAGAGAGAGAGAACTCTGCTCCCCTCCCAACAGGCTCACAGTCACCTAAAATGGTCCTACAGAGCTGCCCAGCACGAGGAGCCTGCCCAGGGCAGCTGGCTCTCTGCAACTGCCAGTTTGCCCTTTACTGGGAAACCTGCATTCATTAGCATATGCCTAAACCCGCAGAGCTGGCCAGCCAGTGGGTAACAGGGAGGATGGATTCACCCTGGAGCCAATGAGACTCTGGTTTCTATAGAAAAAAGTCAGGTTCCTGGAGGAGGCTGGGGAGAGGAAAAAAGAATGAACAAAAGCTGAAGGAAAGAGGAGGAGGATGCAGGAGGGTCTCTCTCCCTGGGCAATGGTTAAAAAGGAAAGAAAGAAAGAAAAATGGCAAGAAAGAGCACAGCCTTTGAAATCAAATAGACAAATGCCTTTGCCGAGTTTGGAGCAAATTAGTATTTAACTTTTCTCCACTTCAGTTCCCCCAGCTTGTAAAATGGGCCCAATGTCACAGGTCATTAAAGGAGGTAAGGAGGTAAGGAAACCAAGTGGCTCTAACAGTAAAGACTCATCCTGCCTATGCAGGAAACGCGAATTCAATCCTCAGGTCAGGTAGATCTCCCGGAGGAGGAAATGGCAACCCACTCCAGTATGCTTGCCTGGAGAATCCCATGGACAGAGGAGCCTGGCAGGCTGCAGTCCATGGAGTCGCAAAGGGTCAGACACGACTGAGCGCGCACACACAATGACGTGCAGTTGGTGCTCAGTGAGCCTGGTCTCCCTTCTCTCCTTAGCATCCAAAGCCAGCCCCACCTGGTCCCGGGAAAAGCCCAAGGGGAGACTCTCGCCCAGTGATCCCTGGACAAGGCACAGGGGCCTTCCGGGGAGGAGAGTGACGGTCCCAGTGGCAGCGGGCTGACCCATTTGGCCAACCGTCCTTCGCTTCCTTCTCTTCACATTCTGGGAGCCCTGGAGCGCTCTTCCCCCAAATGAGGCATGCAGCAGAAATGAGCTGTGATTAGCACAGTGGAGAGACCAGGATGGTGCAGAAGCAGGGGGGAGCAGCTGCAGACTTTCCTGGAATTAATGGAGAGGGAGCAGGGAGGGCAAGTTGCCGTCTCTGATGCTCTGTCTCCCTGCGTCAATCACCAGGCAGAGAGACTTCTCCAGAAGCCAACCTTCTCAGCCTCTGCGGGGCCAAGCCCGCTCTCGGGGCTGCCTGTGATAGACCTCACTCACCATTAGAGGCAGGCCTGGGGTGTTCTCTGTGAGGCACACAGCGAAATTTCAAGCCAGTTTGCGGGTGCTATAGGTGGATGCATGAAACTCTCAGAACATCGCACTAGAGGCAGTTAAAACTCAGTCCCGGAACACCGGCTACAACAGATTCCCGGCAATGTTACAGTCCGAAGGCAGATGAAGGGGAGAGCAATTTTGAAAGAGTTTGGTGAGACGGTGCTGTAAGAGGCCCAGGTGCTACATCAGAAGAGGCTGCCCTCCAATCATTTTTTCCAGGGAAGGTGGATATTCTTCTATTATGGGTTTCAATTCTGTGCTGTCAGATAAATGGTTTTTTTCTTTTTCTTCCCCCCACTGTGTGGCATATGGGCTCTTCGTTCCCTGACCAGGGATCAAACCTGAGCCCCCTGCAGTGGCAGCACAGAGTCTTAACCACTGGACCACCAGAGAAGTCCCAGGATTACACACTTTTTTTTTGTTTTTGGCCACACTGCATAATTTGTGTGATCTTAGTTCCCTGAACAGAGATTAAACCTGGATCCTTGGCAGTGGGAGAGCAGAGCCCTAACCACTTGGCTGCCAGAGAATTCCCCAAACAACCTTTTCAGTCCAGGGCTCTTCCACCTTTAGCTGCCAAGGCAATTGTCACTGAATATTACAGGCAAGTGACAAGCATGCAAATGCACTGATGGAAATATCAGAAAGAAGACCTGGAAGCTCAGTCTGGGCCCTCCCACTTCTGTGCAGATTTGGCCAAGTCATTTAACCCTTCTGAGTTTTGGTCTCTCATCTAAGTGGTCCAGGGCTAACCCTGTCCAGGCTGATAGGAGAATTCCATGGAAAATGTGATGGCTGTGGCTTAGGAAGAGCCAGCCATCCATCCTTGGCCACCATGGCCCATGGTCTTTGGACTCATAATCCATATTCCTCACACCTGGCTACAACTCTTCCAGCCTTGGGGACCAGTGAGGAACCCGTCAACAAGATGAAGTGTGGAGTATGAGCCTGGGATAGAGACACGGAAGTGGGGATAGGAGATTGCAGCCTCACAACTTCTTGATCCTCCAACATGTAAATCAGCTAAGGGTATCCAGACAATGGTACCAAAAGGAGCTTCTACACCCAAACAAAGGCCATAGCCAGAATCTAAGCCTGGGTTCCTTGATTTTCCTCACTGACCTTTCAGTCTAAAGGGTACCTATGCAAATAAACCCTTTCTCTAACTTGACTAGCAAGACAATTATAGATCTTGATCCCAAATTTCAATGGGTCTCTAGATACAAAGCTCTCTTGGGCCAACTAACCTCTCGGGATATCCCATACTCCTCTCCAAGTGCATTGCAAGGCAGTCAGCAGTATAACAGCAGGTTCTCTGGTTTCGGGATATACTTAGTGGAAATGCCCACAGAACCATTTCATACCACGCAAGATGAACCTTTCATCAGCTGGACAGTGTCACACAGAAGACAAGATATACTGGGGTTCTGTTACAAGTCATTTTGAAGGAATTCTGATCCCCTCTTTCCCCCATAAGCGTTAGGATCCTACAACTAGGACAGGGTCAGAGGTAGTCTAGTGGGAAGCGTGTACAAACCCAAACTTCTTGACACGCCTAGGGGGGCTCTGCTCACATAACCATCTTAAATATCACATTCTGCTGCTCAAGAGCTCAAAACACCCCTGACTTTCTCCCATTCCTGATTTTTATTTGCTGTGGATAAGGCCCCACCACAATGCAGATGCTACTTATATTACTGTCTTCTCACTATAGCCCAGGACCTCCCCCATGCCCTTCAGGCTCATCTTTACGGGCTTCAATCCTAGTGTCACTGGCACCTCTGAACTCTCGTTCTGGCATTCCCCACTATTGCCGTCAGCTGCCCGCCTTCTCTTTGCCCATCTGACTCTACTCATCTTTCGATGAAGACCTACTTCAGCCTGCACTCTGCTGATACTTAGATTTTGCGCCAACTTGGCACACAATTAGGTGGTCTTGTCTTAAATAATATACTAACCACCTGTCTCTCCTTCTTATGAGCAGAAAAGATGTCTTATACGGTGAATACAGTCTCAGGGCCAGAAAATCCTCGATTAGAAATAGCAGACGCTACCAGTTGTGACTGCTATATCAATTCCATCTCCCTGAGCTCCAATTTCCATCTCTGTGAAACAGGAATAATAATCTTAAGTTGAAAGGACTAAACATGGCCTTCACAAGCCTACATCTATAAGAAGCCCACTGATGACCAGCACATAGCGTTAGTCATTCAGGTGTGTCCGATTCTTTGTGACCCCCATGGGCTATATAGCCCGCCAGGCTCCTCTGTCCATGGAATTCTCTAGGCAAGAATACTGGAGTGGGTTGTCATTCCCTTCTCCGGGGGATCTCCCCAACCCAGGGATTGAACCTGGGTCTCCCGCATTGCAGGCAGATTCTTTACCATCTGAGCCACCAGGAAAGCCCTTACAGCACATAGAAAGTATTCCCCAAAGTTTGTTTCAATTCCCCTTTGCTCCTCTTCTATGTCCTGTAAAACCTAGCACAGTATTGCCACACAGAAGGCATTCGATAAATGTTTGATTAATTGATCAGTAGCATAAAACAAGCCAATAACTAGAGGGTCATGCAAAGTAACAGTATGTGGTCAAAATGCATTGATCTATTTTTCAATTATAGATGAAATGTTGATGTCTAGGGAGGGAAAACGATCTATTTTAACTAAACAAGTTTTCAAGATTTCAAACCACCAGCCAAGTAGAAGTTTCAGCTTAAGTGTTAATGCTAGCAATTCATCACGCCCCTCCTCCACCCCTTCTTACACAAGTCACCTCCATTTCCAGCCTCTTTTATACTTCTGGACCACAGAAAGTTGACTTCACGCACTAAATGCAGTACAATCCTTGCTACTTATTTAAATCAAATACCAAACAAAACTAATCTATAGGCACTCTTGTCTAAGTTTAGAAAGCATCCTGATCACCCCCTCTCCCAAACAGAATTTTTATATAATACATACAAATATAAAATTAACCTTCTCTTCTAATAAGACCTTTCTTTCCCCACCAAGCTGGGGAGAAGAGAGTACACAACCAGGAATGTCAGCGCGGTCATTCAACCAAAATCCAGCTGAGAATAATTTCCAGGCCCTATGAGCAACTATGAAGTCCATGTGCCAAGGCTGACACTGGACATGGTGGGGTCCAAATTGGATCTCCTTGCAGTCCAAGGGACTCTCAAGACTCTTCTCCAACACCATAGTTCAAAAGCATCAATTCTTCGGCCCTGAGCTTTCTTTATAGTCCAACTCTCGCATCCATACATGACCGCTGGAAAAACCATAGCCTTGACTAGACAGAGCTTTACACAGTTATTTTCAGCTAATTTGAACATGGTGGTATCAAATATTAAACAGGGGTGGAAAAGTACTTCCCAGCCCTTGCCCAGTATTCCCAATATAACACATCCTGGTATCATGCTTACTTAAAAATAAACAACACAACACTCCTTCAACTAATGTTCCACTAGGACTTCCAGATCCATCTCAGCTATGATTGTGCCTTGCCAGGTGATCACTAATAGCACAGTCAACATAATCGTTATCAGTCAGGTTGGTGCTAAACCATTGAAGCTTACTTAAAAATAAACAACACAACACTCCTTCAACTAATGTTCCACTAGGACTTCCAGATCCATCTCAGCTATGATTGTGCCTTGCCAGGTGATCACTAATAGCACAGTCAACATAATCGTTATCAGTCAGGTTGGTGCTAAACCATTGATGACCACTGTTATCACCTCTCATCAAGTATTTTCTACTCTGGTGTAAGGAAATATCTGGTGTAAGAACAAAAGGGAGGGTGCTGCTCACACCATGTTTATGTAAAATATAAACAGGATTTTCTTTTATTTATTTTTAATTGGAGGATAATTGCTTTACAATATTGTGTTGGGTTCTGCCATACATTAACTTGAGTCATAATAGGATTTTCTAACTTTTGGTCTGAAGACTCCTTCTCCTTCCAATCTATGCCTAAAAACTGACAAGTGGGTGAACTCAGATGTGCTCACAGGGCAGAGCTTACAGCAAAAGGAACTAATATACAACCTGCCCAACTCAACCCCTGTCTCTTTTAAGGAAACTTGCAAATAAGTAGGGGAATTTAGCAATCAGGTCAGTTCAGTTCAGTATATAAACAGGATTTTCTTTTATTTATTTTTAATTGGAGGATAATTGCTTTACAATATTGTGTTGGGTTCTGCCATACATTAACTTGAGTCATAATAGGATTTTCTAACTTTTGGTCTGAAGACTCCTTCTCCTTCCAATCTATGCCTAAAAACTGACAAGTGGGTGAACTCAGATGTGCTCACAGGGCAGAGCTTACAGCAAAAGGAACTAATATACAACCTGCCCAACTCAACCCCTGTCTCTTTTAAGGAAACTTGCAAATAAGTAGGGGAATTTAGCAATCAGGTCAGTTCAGTTCAGTCGCTCAGTCGTGTCCGACTCTTTGCGATCCCATGAATCGCAGCACGCCAGGCCTCCCTGTCCATCACCAACTCCCGGAGTTCACTCAGACTTACGTCCATCGAGTCCGTGATGCCATCCAGCCATCTCATCCTCTGTCGTCCCCTTCTCCTTCTGCCCCCAATTCCCTCCCAGCATCAGAGTCTTTGCCAATGAGTCAACTCTTCGCATGAGGTGGCCAAAGTACTGGAGTTTCAGCTTCAGCATCATTCCTTCCAAAGAAATCCCAGGGCTGATCTCCTTCAGAATGGACTGGTTGGATCTCCTTGCAGTCCAAGGGACTCTCAAGAGTCTTCTCCAACACCACAGTTCAAAAGCATCAATTCTTCGGCGATCAGCCTTCTTCACAGTCCAACCCTCACATCCATACATGACCACAGGAAAAACCATAGCCTTGACTAAACGGACCTTAGTCGGCAAAGTAATGTCTCTGCTTTTGAATATGCTATCTAGGTTGGTCATAACTTTTCTTCCAGGGAGTAAGCCTCTTTTAATTTCATGGCTGCAGTCACCATCTGCAGTGATTTTAGAGCCCAAAAAAATAAAGTCTGACACTGTTTCCTCTGTTTCTCCACCTATTTCCCATGAAGTGATGGGACCGGATGTCATGATCTTCGTTTTCTGAATGTTGAGCTTTAAGCCAACTTTTTCACTCTCCTCTAAGCACCACTAAAAGGTATCCTGAGATCTGAAAGTTATGTATGTTTCTAAATAATTGAGCTTCTTCTAGCAAGGGCTAAAGAGGACATCATGGATAAATTTGACATGGATGCTGCTACTTAGCATGACTAGCTCATAGACTACCCTTCAGGATAATCTCCTATTCAATTTGTAAGGTTTTAATTCAATAGGATGCCTAGCATCAGGAATCTTCTCCACCATCCAAGGAGGGAAACGATTTCTTATCAGTTCTTTGGGGATGTGAAGTTAAGAATGTGGGCAAAGTCTCCTGATTCTGAATATGACCACGCAAGAGTCTGAGTTCTTAGGAAGAAAGGTATCACAGTAACATCCTCAGTACCCCCACGATTAACAATTTCAGAGAGCCACACAATCACAGACGAATCAGTAGTCACCAGAGAGAGACCATTTCTCTAACTACAGCAACTCCATGCCTTCCGTGTCAGGTTCCACTAAATGCCCTTTATCATTTATCTGATACAGATGACACACTACTGCCTACGTTCACCAGGCCCATAGGCACCATCTGCACAAATCTAACTATTTTAAAGGTGGCCTTTTTCCCTACTCAAGTTACCAGAGATGAACCATATTAGTCATCATGTCCCCAGAGTCACTATTATATATGACTAGTACATAGGCTGGTTGGATTATTGACAGATTCTTTAGGTAAGCTCTGCACTGTTGTAGTTTGTATTCGGAACTCAAGCCGGAAATTCTGGTAGACAGCTCTCTAAAATCTTGTGATGGAATTTTTGGCTCTGAAACATTTCTTCACACAGATCTCAATATAGCAGACATTGCTGACCCTGGAATGCACTCCTAGCCCTTCACCTGATGATTTGAAATTCTTCTTTTCCTCAGTCCTGAGACCTGGAAAATACCTGAAAATTATCACCACCCAACTCAACAGTATAATAGTTGCTTTCTAAATCAGGATCAGCAAACAATGGCCCCTGAGCCAAGTCTGGTCAGTTGCCTATTATTGTAAACAAAGTTTTATTGGAACACAACCATGTCCATTCATTTACATACTAACTCAGGCAGCTTTCATGCTACAACTCCAGAGTTAAATAGTTGCAACAGACGTCTGAACTACAAAGTCTGAAATATTCACTGTTTGGGTCTTTATAGAAAAAGTTTTCAAACCCTCCATTATGAACCACAAGGAAAACAAATTGCTTATTCGGAATAATCTTCTTTCCACCCTGACAAAATAAAACCAAAAAACAACTGTGACCCAAGTGACTAGTTTTTGCATACTGTTTTGCGTAAAATGGGCTTCTCTATAGCTCAGACGGTAAAGAATCTGCCTGCAATGGGGAGATCTGGGTTTGATCCCTGGGTCAGGAAGATGCCCTGGAGGAGGGATTGGCAACCCGCTCTAGTATTTTTGCCTGGAGAATCCCATGGACAGGGGAGCCTGGTGGACTAGGCAGTCCATGGGGTCACAAAGAGTGGGACACAACTGAGCAACTAACACAGTTTCTTCACTTTAACTTTGCATAAAATCTGGTTTGACTCTCTTACAAAGTGTCCTCTGAAATAAGATACATAAAAGATATAAAATACTTACAAGAGAAATCTAAATAAAAATTCTAGAATGATAATAATAATATATAAAATACACTTAATATGTTGTTGTTGTTTTTCAGTCTCTGAGTTAGATGCAACTCTTTGCAACCCCATGAACTGCAGCATGCCAGGCTCCTCTGTTCTCTACTATCTCCTGGAATTTGCTCAAATTCATGTCCATTGAGTCGGTAATGCTATCTAACCGTCTCATCTTCTCCTGCCCCCTTAATATAAATATAAAATAGTATCAATATACTTTATATAATAAAATATAATTATACATAATATATATATATATCCCTCCAGAATTTTTGTTATTTAAATTTAAAAGTATTTTACATCTCATGATATATGATATGAAGTCTTTTCAGTCACGTCCAACTCTGCAACCCCATAGACTGTAGCCTGCCAGGCTCCTCCATCCATGGGATTTTCCAGGCAAGAATACTGGAGTGGGCTGCCATTTCCTTCTCCAGGGGATCTTTCCAACCCAGGGATCGAACCTGGGTCTCCCACTTTGCAGGCAAACCCTTTACTGTCTGAGCCACCAGGGAATCTCATATTTAACTTATTTCAGAAGACATTTTGTAAGATATCATATATGTATAAATATGTTTTATTTAAATCAAAAGAAGTTGTGAATTTGCTGGTTTGGGGATACAATAAAGTAAATTCAGTTCTAATCATATGGAATAATTTGAAGTTCTTAGAAAAAAAAAGATAAAAGGAATGTGATATAACAGATAACTCATCATCAATAATAATGTGAAATAAAAAACATATCTTTAAACTTACAGCTGTGCCCAGAGTTGTAAACAGGAGATCTTTCAGAGGGTTGGATGGGGGAACATTTTTTCCTGGAACCACATCCTGAATCCCTAACACATGATGAATAATGACCTAGCTCCATCCAGAGGGCCACCAAAGGACCGTTCCCAGCATGTAACAGGTCTAAGTCAGGATACCACCAGACGCACTCACAGGCTAAGTCAAGGATCTGATGTCAGGATGGAGTTTGGTCCAGGCAACCTAACCTCGACTTCTTCAACTTTCACCACCTGGCTGGCGAGCGGCCCCAGAGCCTTCAAAGGGTATCTGCTACATGCTCACATTTGATTTCCTCCACACAAAGTGGTTCTTCAGTGTTTTCAATTTAGAACCAACATTTTAAAATGGGAAGATCTCCCAAATATTTAAAAATTTTGGCCCCTCTTGAAAAACCAGAGGACCTGGGTACCCTGGGATCCCGTTCTTGCAGGCAGCACCACCTTGAGCTGTGGGAGCTGCCTCATTCAGAGCACAGGCGCTCTCAGGAGCTTTCTGGCTCTCCATACCCCCCGCCAACCCTCTCCGTTATCCCCCCTGTGCCCAAAGCTGAGCATAAAGGCTCCCTGGCACTGTTCATTTTCTCATCCCTGGCCTGTTTTACTCATTAAAGATACCTGCCCTGTAGGCATCTGAATTCAAACCCAGAGCTAACTCTTCATACAAATTAATATAGTGGGTCGGCAAAAATGCTTGTTCAACTTTTTCCAAAACATCTTACAGAATAACCCCAACAAATTTTTAGGTCAACTCAATATTTCCAAATGAATGAGGAGAAATGACTTCTTTCTCTCATTCTCTGGCTCACATGTATACGTTCCCCCACCCTCCTGGTCAGTGACCACCAACAGACCGAAAGCATACACATACTTTGCCAATAACAAACCATCAGACATTTAGAAAAGACAATCTCTGCCTCATGACTTGCCATTAGATACATTAGATTCTGCGGGATCTCCTCTGTCCTTATTTACAGCTCCATGCTAGATATCTTGTCCCTACGAGCATCCCAAAGACAGTCTCTACAGAGAAAGCCTTTAGTCATGAAGTAAACACACTTTATATGGGCTTCTCAGGTGGGGCTGGCGGTAAAGAACCTGCCTGCCCATGCAGGAGACAAGAGAGACGTGGGTTCGATCTCGGGGTTAGGAAGATCCCCCGGAGAAGGAAATGGCAACCCACTCCAGTAATCTTGCCTGGAGAATCCCATGGACAGAGAAACCTGGCGGGCTGCAGTCTGAGGGGTCACAAAGAGTAGGACATGACTGAAGCGATTTAGCACTAGCACGAAACACACTTTAGGTAGAAAGTATTTGCCCTTCGGAGGCAAAGTACCCTCTTCTAGGGAACAAAGTAGAAGAATTTCAGGTGCAATCACTTCCCTCCTAAGAAGACATTTAAATCCCTCGGTAACCTCTGAATTTAGGCATCTCAAATCTGAGTCACTGTAGGAAGTGGGTGGGCTTCCCAGGAGCACTAATGGGAAAGAACCTGCCTGCCAATGCAGGAGACATAAGAGATGCAGGTTTGATCCCTGGGTTGGGAAGATCCCCTGGAGGAGGGTATGGCAACCCACTCCAGTATTCTTGCCGGGAGAATCCCATGGGCAGGGGAGCCTGGCGGGCTACAGTCCATGGGGTCTCAAAGAGTCAAACACAACTGAAGGGACTTAGCATGCACACACAGGAAGTGGGTAGTGTGTAATAAATGATCAAAACTTCTACTCCAAGTATCTATAAACAGATGAACAGACAAAGAAAATGTAATGTATACATGCAATGGAATGGTATTCAATCTTAAAAAAAGGAATGAATTCTGACATGTTACAACATGAATGAACTTTGAAGATATGCTAAGAGAAACAAGTCTAACAAAAAGGATAAATACTGTATGATTGTACTTAGATGAGGTACCTCAAATAATTGAATTCATAGAGACAAAAAGTAGAATAGTGATTGACAGGAGCTGGGGAGGGGGAAATGGAGAGTGTTTAATGGATATAGAGCTTCAGTTGAAAAAGATGTAAAAGTTCTGGAGATGGATGGTGGGGATGGTTGCACAACGATGTGAATGTAGTTAATGCCACTGACCATCCACTTCAAAAAGTTAAAATGATAAATTTAATATCATGTATATTTCACCCACAGTAAAAAGAAGAAAACCCTAAGGAGGGTATATTGGGGGGAATATCCTTTTTACTGCTAGAGAAATGTATAAAATCCATAATGTCTAAAGGAAGATGGAACATGCTAGCAGCAACATCATAGTGTCCTGCTCCATCTCCATCTGGCCTGTGTGTGAGCTGGCAACACTCAGGGGCCAAATCTGGCCTGAGAGGCTGGCCTGGTTCACTCTGACCTAGTGGACCCATCAGAGAAGTGTCCACCTCCACACTCAAGGAGATACTTATCTTGGGTGGGGGGGCAGGTTTACAGCTGTGCCAACTGGCAGCTTGGGGAGGCTACACCACTACCTTGCAAGAAGTGGAAGCATTAACCTCTCAGCTTTTCCCAAGCACACACTACATCATGCATTATTGTGCAAAACTATCTTAGCACAGGGTGTGACAGCAACATTGGATGGGTATCTTAGGTCAGTACACATAACCAAGCTCTCCATAGCTCCATTTTGGCCATGGAGAGGGTGGCGGTGGCTGTGGTGATGGTGGGTGGGTAACAGCAACTCTGGACTCAAAGCTTGGATGCTGGTACCAACCCTGGACATTGTTCACTTTCCAAGTCACCACCTGTCAGCCCAGCCAGTGGCAGCCTCTGTTCTGTGCTTCTAAACAAAACAATGGGGCTCAGCAGATCCTGGGCATGCGAACGGGCAGAATTCTTTCAGGAGCCCCTGCTATGGGCCAGTGTGAAAGCTGAACTTGTGGAGGATGAGGATGGACAAGCAACATTTACAGAGATGCTATAGGAGCATTGGAAACAGCTTTTATTTTAACCAAAACTTACACAAACTTGATACAAACCCTACATTATGCAAAACTTTATCACAATTCTACGCATGTTATAACTTGTGGGAGTTGGTTGGAGAGTGGATTCTTATTATAATTATCGTTTTTATAAAGGACATTTTCTATCAGAAAATGTCACAGAAAGGACAACAAAATGATTAAAAAAAAAAAAAAAAAGATACTCTTGGTGATCTCCCCCAGGGACTGGCCTTGAACAGACTGGCAACAATTCTGTGCCCCTCCAACTCCCCTCGCTAAGGCGAAAGAGATATTCTCGGGCTCAGAACCATCCCAACACTGTCACCCAAGACTTTTCCTGAGAGGAATATCCAGCATTAGACGGTACATTGATTATTATGACTCTGCTTAGCAGTGAGGGAAACTCAAGAGCCTGAATGCATAAGACCGGGAGCAAAACCCAGTGGCCCAGCCAGTCACCCCAGCTCCTTCACTAGGCCGCAGACACAATGTTGAATGTGTCTCCTAGGTCACATTCACGTCCACTAACATGGCCATAAAAGGACAGTTCACCCGCCTTTCTCCCCATCAGCAACTGAATGTGAGCTTTCCATCCGTCAGGCTGGCCTTCCTCGCCCTTGGGGACATCTAGAAGCCAGATCAGCAGAAGGCTCCCTTTGCAAGTCTCCTCTAGGAGTTGTCAGGGAATGGACTCAATATCATCCCAGCAAATGCTTATTTTTTGTTCTCTTTTTTTCCTCCTCTCTTTCTCTTTCTTCACTGGGTTATTTTAAACAAAGCTGTCTGTGTTTAAATCTGTTGAACTTGCAGAGATATATTTAATCGCTAGATGGAATTCCTTTCAGAACTAGGCCTCATCAGACCCGATAACCAGAAGGCAGGCTGCTTCTTGACATCAGATAAATGGGGCTTGCCTGGGGTGAGGGGAGAGTTTGTTTGTTTGACTGTTTTAGGAGGGAGTGGAGAGACTGCTGATAGCCCTTGTGGCTAATTTATTTCAGTCAAGTCTTAACACATAATCAAACACTTTCAATAGACTTTTGAAGAAGGAAAAAAAAAAAAAAAAACTGATCACTCCTCACTTACCACTTCCAACTTGCAGAAATAAAAATACCTAAAGAACATACATGAATGGCTTTTTAAAAAGCCTGAGAGAGCAGAGTTGATCTTTATTCTCTTATTAAAAATGTGGGGTATTTTTCCTTAGAGTTAATATGCAGTCTTTATTTTACAGTAAGTCCTCTATTGATTTTCATGTCTTCACAAAAATTGCTTTTAACTTTTAAAGTTGAAGGTACTTTAAACAAAAATACTGTGCCACATCAGCACCTTTTCTTTTAAATATTGAAATAAATAAAATAGTTAACTCTTTTTTTTTCCCTGTAAGTCTGTTTGTGTTCAGTTATTTCTATGGTAGAGTGATTCCAGTCTGACCTGGATATTTTCTCACAGACACTTAAAAAAAAAAATGGAGAATTAAAAAAAAAGTCTTCTTATTGCACAAAGTGAGGCCATTCCCGAGACTTCTCTGAGCCGAGCTGAGTTGCGCTGGAGGCTTGTCCACAATCCAGGCTCCTGTGTTGGCGGAAACACATGCGCAGGAGGGGGCCAGGCAAGGGAAGAGGAGGAGGAGGAGGAAGAGGAAGAGGAGGTGCTGATTCTCGTGGCTTCTCTCCACCTTCTTCAGATACGGCTTGCTTGAAGGATGCCGGAGTCTCCAGGTCAGAGCGTTGACTGCAGAGGGAAAGGCAATGAAAGATAAAACAAAAAACAACAGCACAGGACAACTGCCTAAAAAAGAAAGATTTCAATTTAAGGAAGTGGTGGAAATGAAATGAATTGGGGGGGGGGGAACGGAAACAACTAACAATTTGCCACACGAATGAGGCCACGCTAAGCACAATGAGCACCAGACTAGTTGTCCCTCGTGCCTTCATTCAACACCAGCAGCTCAACATCAGCCAGGAATAGGAGAGATCAGTTGCTCCTGGACAGCAGAATAACACGAGAAACAGAGGGCGTGGCTGGATTTTTAATTCCTAGGTGGCGTAGCAGGCAAAACTGTGGGTGAAGTTGCTCAGTCGTGTCCGACTCTTTGCGACCCCATGGACTGTAGCTTACCAGCCTTCTCCGTCCATAGGATTCTCCAGGCAAGAATACTGGAGTGGGTTGCTGTTTCCTTCTCCAGGGGATCTTCCCGACCCAGGGATCGAACCCAGGTCTCCCGCATTGGAGACAGAAGCTTTAACCTCTGAGCCACCAGGGAAGCCCAGGCAAAACTGGGTATTAGCAAAATGTGGCTCAGACAGTAAAGCATCTGCCTGCAATGCGGGAGACCAAGGTTTGATCCCTGGGTCGGGAAGATCCCTGGAGAAGGAAATGGCAACCCACTCCTGTATCCTTGCCTGGAGAATCCCATGGATGGAAGAGCCTGGTAGGCTACAGTCCACGGGGTTGCAAAGAGTAGGACACTACCAAGCGACTTCACTTTCACTTTACTTTTTTATCCTCTACTTAGAAATGAAACAGTCTTTTCCCTGTTGAAATACTCCAGAAGGACCATTATGATAGACTCTGTCACCTGTCACTTAAAGGGAAATGAGTAGTATCTATGGTATAGGACCAGTAGTAGTCACAGCAAAGCCCAACGGGTGCCCCATTCGGTCTAAGGCGGAAACAACACTGCTTCATGCGAACGCTCTCATCCCCGATCCTGCCCCAGGGTTTCAGAGAAAATCAAGTCAAGATATCTGTTCCAGTCCTTAACTAGCCCAGTGATCCCCGGAGTCAGCCTTGGAACGTGGTGGCAGTTCAAACCAGGTGGGTCCCTTTAGCCTGGATGGGAACCAGCTGGGTAAGGATTTTGCTTCTAGCTGAAATGAAGTCTGCCAGGTTATTTTGGTCTTTGGAATGGAGTAGTCGGCACAAAGGAATAAGCAATAAAACCAAGGACTATCACATTTCACCCCAAGAAGCACTTCCTGAGGGCAGAGATGGGTCTCCCCATGGTGTCCAGCTCACTCTGAGTGGTGAGAGGAGAGGGGAGGG
The DNA here is from genome assembly GCA_006410635.1 of Cephalophus harveyi. Classification (NCBI taxonomy): domain Eukaryota; kingdom Metazoa; phylum Chordata; class Mammalia; order Artiodactyla; family Bovidae; genus Cephalophus; species Cephalophus harveyi. The sequence continues at coordinate 29,602 of SJYT01028172.1, forward strand.
TTCAACTGTAAAGCGGCCAAGCCAGCAGGGAACAAAGTTCAAAATCTAATGAGCTAAAAAAAAAAAAAAAAAAAAAGAACTGCTCAGCCTCTTCCAAGTTGCACCTCCCCTTCCCATCCCCCATTGCTTCTGGTACCCAAGGCATCACTGGTCAGATGTACAGGACTGGATTTGATGCACTTCCAAAGCCAGGATTCTATCCATCCACTGATGCTTTTAAAGGGAGACTGAGAAGGGCCTCATTTCCACCTGTCACCAAGCCCTCCTTACACCCCTGTTCCTGAATCTTTCCTCTGCATCCCATCCCATCCCACTGCCCGCTTCTTGGATCTGTTTCCCTGCTGTCCCTTCCCAGGCTCCCCTCCTCACCCTCCCCTGTGCTCATCTCTTCACTGTTCCATCTCCCCCAGCCCTTTCAGTCCAGTAACAGAACCAGCTGGCCTTTCTCCAGAGCCCCCATATAGCGCTTGCCAAGTTGGGCATCCATCAGACTTGCACCCTCTGCCAGCAGTCTTCCAGACCCTCCCCCAGTGGCCCAGATTCCCACCCACCCAGCCTTGTTTCATGCTTGCTCACAATCCATGCTTGTGAGTCTGTCTCATAACCATACCCCACATCCTTTCCATTTCCTCAAATTTCTACCTTTGACCCCCCAACACACACACACACACATTCTTCTACCCTAATTAAGCCACCTAGAAAGTAGCTGGTTGGTTCCCAACTTTTTGCTCCTACATCCATTTTCTCTCTCTGAGCCAATGTGGGCCACTGGGAATGTCCTGTTACATCTCAGTCTTCTGCTCTCAGTCGCCTTCAGGAGGCTTACTTTCCATCACTCCACAGATCTCCTACTTGCCCCTCACCCCATCTTCATGTCCTCATTCTCTCTCCCTCCCCCACTCCCCACCACCACTGCCTCTGGCTCTCATTTACCTCCTTCACTTCACCAATGGATGCTGTGTCCAGCTATGGTTTCAACTTTTCTGCCAAGGAAATTTCTTGAGCATCCACTGTGCATAGAAGGAGACACTAAATCCTTCCACTAATTAGCTCAGAAACATTGCTCAGTTCTGTTTATCTCAACAAACAATTATGGCACAATGGTGTCGGGTACTGTCCGAGGGACATGCATGACATCATTTTGCCCTCAAGGAAACACACCATCTGTTTGATGAGAAAGACTACCAAAAAATCACAATATGTTTTGATAAGCACTAATGCTAGGGACATACATGGACAAAATGCTAAAGAACAATACATAAGCACTTTTTAAAAATACTGTGATTTTTGCCATTTTACGTTTCAGGCTGTGATTCCCAGTTTTGCTTTTTATTCAGCTCTATCTTCATTCTCTCTCACAATAGACACCCTTGCCTACAGATTAAATAGCAATAGTCAAGCTACAGCTCTTTGTTGATCTGGATGACTTCCTCCAAGAAAATCTCCCTGACTACTGTGATTCACAGCAAAAATACTCACATACCATCCCATGAAACTCTTATATGTTTTTAACTACTTACTAATATCTAGTTTGCCCAGCTAGATTCCAAATAAATCCACTGACCCTGTGTTTAATTTCATCCTATCCTTCACAAGGCTGAGCTGCTATTAGACCCTAGCCACTAAATGAATGAAAATATTATACTCTACATACTAGCTTAAAACTCAGTTTAAAGGCAAAATGTCTGAGTCACTCATAATGGAGTAAATCAATCATGAATAGAGTCTGTAGATTGTAGTACTGCATCAGTGTGAATTCCTTGGTTGTGATCATTGTACTGCAGTTAATTGAAGAATCTGGGTGAAGAGTATATGGAAAATCTTTGTATTACTTGTACAAGTTTGTAAGTATGAAAACTATTTCAAAACTTAAAAAAAAATTTAAGTCTTAGTTATTGGCGAAGGGCCAGTGTTAAAACACTTTGAAAACCTAATTGCAAATGCTTTTTAGCCAATAATTTAGTTCTGACAAGGATCTTCTGTCATTCTCAGCTGTTTTATAAATCAATCAAGTTGAACGATTTTCCCTATGCGGTTTTTCCTATTTTGAGTAAATGGTCAGAAATCACTTTTATTAAGCACAACAGAATCATATAATTCAGTGTTTCAGTGTTAGAAGTACTTGGGTACGTGACCAAAACAGAGTCTGAGATCTTCACTCCCTGCCACCTTACCCCTCCCCCTACCCCACTCCGATGTCACCACCCGCAATCACACTGACCATCAGTCAACCTCAGTTCTTTGGGGAAGTTCATGAAAACTTAGACACTGCCACCTCTCAACAGGATTCTAAGGGGATAATAGGCTGGGATTTAGGAGTTTGGTTTGGTTTGGGTTGGATTGGGTTGGGTTGATTTGGTTTGGTTTTTACAGCATCAGATACCTCCTTTCAATCCAGTGAGGTCTTGAGTGAAAGACCTCAAAGCCTTTGACTGATCGCACTCAAGAGAGACCGAGACACCACCTACTGACCCTGGAACTTCAGACCAGTCATTTAACCTGATCAAACCTTAGTTTCCTCATCAGCAAAATGGGTATAAAGAAAATCTATTTTATCTCACAGGGTTGTCTGAAGAATCATGGTTAGGTAAAGTTGATTATGTATTGTAATAGGGTAAGGAATGTCCAGAGCTTCCCTGGTGGCTCAGATGGTAAAGAATCTGTCTGAAACGCGGGAGACTTGGATTCGATCCCTGGGTTGGGAAGATCCCCTGGAGAAGGGAATGGCTACCCACTCCAGTATTCCTGCCTGGAGAATACTCCAGGATTCATTCCTGGTGAATTCCACGGACAGAGGAGCCTGGCAGCCTAGAGGCCATGGGATTGCAAAGAGTCAGACATGACTGAGCAACTAACACACACAAGGAATGTCCATATTCTAGGGATAGAGAAACCATGGCAGAGATTCATGGAAACAAACTCACAAAGGGATTGAGCTCAGACTCTGCTACTCTAGGCTTCTACTCAAAAAAATGCCTCACTCAGAAAATACATGGCGCAAGTAACTTCACTTCCAGGAGTCAACAAAATCCCCCATAGAAAAATTCCTAACACATGAGTCTGCTCAAACTTTAAGTACAAGTTCAAGATGATATTCATCAGACGTAACAGGAGGCATACTGGGATAATATTAATTAATTTTATTCCACCATGAAGTGAGAACCTCCAAACAGCCTTTAGTTCTCTCCCTGAGTAATGATCTTGTGTTCCCTCAAGTGCTATATAAAGGCAATACCAGGCTGCAGCCCATTAGGTGCAAAGAGAGATGCAAGGTAAGCAGGAAGACTTAAAGGGATACTATTGATGTGAACATCATGTTTTTATTAAATCTTTCTCTCTAAAATACCAGTAGCAAATCGCATTAGTGACTTTAAAGTACCTTTAAAAAATTAAACGCAAATTTCTCACTCCCAGTGTTAATAGTGATTAGAGGGTCTGCTCTCTACATAGTCTCAGTAACAGATGTAAAGGATTAGACTGTCCTAGGTAGGAAAAAACAACAGGTAGACAACAACGATAATCACCTTTACAGAAAGAGTTCCCCCCAGGGGTTTTGTATGTTGCAACAAATTTAGAAGGTTCTACTGTCTTTGATTCTCCTATCTTTGGGCTAGGATTCAGAAAATTAGGTGACATTTCTGAAGGACTTGGGGTGGCGTTTACTGAGCTGAGGACAGAGAAAAGTAATCAGACCATTTTCATCCTGTTGACTCTAATTTATTTTGTACTAATATTTGAGTATCGATACTTAACAAAAGCAAAAACAAAACAATAGATGTGCTGACTACTCACACAACTCTTGCAGTTTCTGAGGTTGCAAGAAAGTAGATCTTTGTCCCTAATAGGCATCAGGAGGGAATGTCTAGAAATGGTAGTTTAGAAGATGAGCTCTCTATAAAGTTGTGCACAGAATTTTAATTGGAATTATCTTTGGGGGATCTAACTGCTTACTCGTCAGTTTTGAAATTGCTTTTAATAAGACTGATTACCTTTTAAAGTTCTCAGGTGGAGCTGAGAAAAAAGGAAGAGAGATATATCTATATATACCTATATTCCATATATGGAACATACAAGGAGCGATGCAGAACAATATTAAAAGTAAATAGTATAAGTGCTGGAGTCAAGTTGCCAAGGATCAAAATCTGGCTCCTTATTAGCTCTGGGACTTCAAGAACATTCCTTAATTACTAATCTTCAGTTTCCTCATCTGTAAACTGTGGGTAATACAAGCACCTACCTTACAGGTAGTCAAGAGGATTAAATGAACAGTTCCAGGGAAAACAGAACAAGGCCTGGCATATAAATGGTTTGCCATTGCTATATAAAGAAAGGAGGATAAACTATGACATCGATCATCAAGGCACTTGGAAAGCCAGGACAGCCAGCTTCCTCCTCCTAAGCTCCCTTTTAGAGTTTTCTTCGTTCCCCTGCCTCCAAGCAATGTCCATTTCCTTCTCTCGAATGTAACTCAGTCTCTCTGGGTTGATCTTTCCCAATGAAAAGTGAAGGACTTGAACTTGATCATCTTCAAAGTCCCTTCCAGTTCTTTTCCTGTTGTTTTTTTCTTTAAGATTGTAAATTCTGATACTATAAGGAAGATGAGATAAGGTACTCAAGTAAAGCTAAGATGCATGATTACATTCACCTTTGCTACACCAACTAAGAAAGATGAGGACATCTACCACCCTAAACAAGAGACGATGAAGATCAAGTTATGCCAGTAAAACAAACAGGTGAGTAACAGCCATCCTCAGATAAATCTCTGCATGGGAGTTTGTTTAGACAGTTCATTCATGGTTCCCCTTCAGAACCCCAAGCTAGACTGAAATTAGATGAACTTTCATAGTTTGCTTTGATTATGTGAGTTTTTTTTTAATTTCAAGTTCAAAGTCAAGCTGTCACTGAGAATTTCAGGACTACAAACAACTACAAGATTTCAAATGACCATATAGATTGGTTGGATACATTTTTATTAGTGTAGAAGCTCATATTTTACCAGTGGGAGCAAGTTACAAGTCTATTACAGGGGTGAAGAATGACAGCAAGAGCAGGTTGTAAGCCCCTCAGCAGAAACCAACTGGAACCAGCTACGCTGGCTTTTTCCCATGTGAGTGTGCAGGAATATTATAGCGTTGGAGGTTTATGCTGTATTTTCTAAGAACAGGGCCACATACAGATCAGGCAGACCATCTCCCAAGTGGGTGAGGTAGTCACTCTCATTCTCTCACAACTGAGCACAAACGCCCAGGAAAGCACTTACGTATTTAAAGCAGGAGAAAAGTGGAAGCCCTTTCTGTCTCAGGCTACCAGAAAGGGAAGCATAAAGAGTCCATTTGTGGGTTTCTTTGCTTGGTCCTTGCTTCTGTTGGGTTGGTATATTAGTTTAATGAGAGGTCTAATTCAAGAGGCTTTGCAAAGGCTGGATTGTCAAAGCAGATCCTTCCAGACACTTACAGCCTATTGCCTGGGTGGCCTCTAAGGTCTCCCAACCCAAGCCAAAGGGCAGTGCCTACGTCTCTGCACCTACACTCTCAGGAAGGCCGGAGACCATGACCACACTTAGCGGGGAATTCAGAATCTTCACATCAACTGGGTTAAATGTTGTACCTAATCAGAGATCTTCTTTTAATTGGCACCTAGAGCAAAGAATTCCACCCTAGACATGCAGTCCCCTCACTCCTATGCCAGGACAGCAGCCAACTCCAACCTCAGTTCCCTGGGTTCTGCTTCCAGGCGTAGCCAAAGGAGGCAGTTAGCCAAGCACTCCCCCAGCCATTTCTCTTGCAGTTGAAACCCCCCATTCTCCACACGGAGCCCCCTAGGGTCCAAGCAAGACTCATATCCCACACCTAGGCCCGGGCCCACATAAGTATGCATGCACACACAGACAGTAGATGGCTGGGTAGAAAGATGCTCCAGGGGCCACTCCCACATGAGTAAGGGGGTCCAAACCCAGAAAAACAAAAGACAAGTTAGAAGAGGGGAAAGGAAAAAAGAAACAAGGAAAAAGCATAAAGAAAACAAAACAACTAGGATGGTATTCCCTCATTATAAGACACGTCAGCCAGGACATACCTTTGGACAAGGACCGCACAGCTGTTATCCTTGGGACTGGCAACGAGGTGGATGGTCTTCATCACCCCAGGGGCCTTGAGCAAGTGTTGCTTTGGTTTATTTCAGGAGGTGCTATTGGAAACATAAAACAAAGTGCCTGGAGGGCACTATAAAAAATAGAAGAAATATGGGAGACTCGATCATCCAATGGGTATTTATATGTTTTTAGACAGGGGTGAGGGGAGAGGGAACTCTACGGTGAGGCAACATTCTTTCTTCCATGAGCACAGCCTCAGGTGGTTTTGTCACTGCTGAGTCCATGACTTTCTGCTCAGAGTCCATTCCTGAGTTTGGAAATCGCTCTTTGCCAGGAGGAAGGCGAGGAAAAAACCAGCAACAACAAAACAGCAGCTCTGCTGATGGAGGAAGAGGATCCCGCAGGCGTTGCTGGTCGGGGCCCAGGCACTGGACGGAGGTCACACACGGGCGGCCCGGCTTCCCAGCAGCTGCTGACACGTTCTTGCAAGCAGGGAGGAAGACGGGAAGGTCGAGGAGGAGAAGTGGGGAGGGGTCTGCTGTGGGGAGCCGCCGACTCCATGGGGTACAGATGGCACCACCCTCTCCGATCGAGGACCTCCTCCTGATGGGGTCACCTTGGATCAATCCTCCCCCACAGAGGCTTTCTTCTACATGGACTATTACTTTCATTTATTTGATTTCCCTTCTCTCTCCCTCTCTGTCTCAAAAAAAGGAGGTCTACTAATATTAGCTAGAATATATAAATAATCATTTTTTTAAACATTATTGGTTCTTTGTTTCCAAACCCAATGTTCCTCCTCTCTTCATTTTGCCAATAAATAGGGAAACTGAGGAAATCAACTCTGCTCATGTCAAAAAGATCCCCCCCCCTAAAAAAGAGCTAATCCACCTAACTTCCCATATCTATGGAAAATAAATAGTACATCACAAGGCCGTCTCTCTGAAGGACTGTTAATTCTGCTCTTTTGTTCTGCTTCCTTTCAGTAGTTTGTGCTTCGCTGAACGTACCCTAAATAGAGGGAAAGGAGGGGAGGAACGTGTGGAAGGTGAGAGGGAAAAGCCAGGATGAAGGGAAAATCTAAACTGTCTCTCACTTAAAAAAAAAAAAAGAAGAACCAGAACAATGACCAAAGTCACAGGGTGATGGCTAATTGCCCAGAGAGTCTGTCCCATGCGTTTAGCAACTGCCCTTTTTATCAGCTGTGGGCGAACCCCGGCCACTGCGACGTCCTCGGCAGGAGCGAGGCTCTTCCAAATCGTCCTCATCAAAGCCGTGGAAAGTTGAGGTGTCACTTTCTGACGTGGAACCGAATAAGTCCTCCGTGGTGCGTGCTGCGGCCGCTGCCTCCTTCTCCTTCCTGCCTTCTCCTCCCAAATGAGCTGACATGTATGATGAATATATCAGCACATGGGTTAAGCAACAGACAGCATTATTAATATTCTTATTACATTATTACAGTGTTATTCTTAATAGCAAGATCATACATCATTCCACAGCAAAGGGATTAACTGGGTGCGTCACCTGGTGACAGGGGTTTGGGGTAAGAGGACAAAGCCAACATTTCCAAGGAAAAGGGTTCTCCCCTCCCCAGAAAGGCATCATCTCTACGACAATATATTTGTCCGCAGCTCTGACAGCGCCAGATTCAACCACGATCTTTTTCTTTCTTCTCTTCGAAGGCACACATTCACATGCACGCTCGCTCCACCCGCCCCAGACAATGAGTTTTCTTGGTGGTTTTAAGCCTGGTTGGTGTTTCTTTGGTGTTTTCAGTTGGCGTTTCTTTGCACAATGTTTGTCCTTCATTTTGACAGTCAGCTTTACAAAGGTATTACTGTCAGATAACCCGGTCAAGGTGGTTAAGCCTCCATCCGTTTTATTTTTATTTTTACCCGTTTCTAATCCCATTCTTCCCAAACCCTTTCAATTCTGCCCTTACAACATGTAGTTCATTTGCACTGAAAGCGAAAAGAAGTTGGAAATTCTGATAAGTGGTAGGGATTCAAAGATCCTCTCGTTTTGTTTACCCCTGGAGGACATGTCTGTGTCCTGCACCCACACATATGCACATACACAAACACGCATGTGTGCACACAGGCACGCAGGCACGTGAACGCACGCTCCAGGTCTTAAACACGCCCAGGTCTAAGTTACTCCAGAAAGTCTGGGGTTGTTCAGTCTAACTCAGAGCACTCAGAAAGTGGGAACTAGGGGTGGCAAAGCTGAATAAAAGACAGTATCCTGAAATCTATAAAATTTGGGTGCAAACTCTTTCACGTTCTAAATGGGCCCCAGGACTGCCCCCTATTGAGGCCACAAGGCTCCACTTACAGTGTCAGTTTCAGGGATCTCATTTTTTCTCCCAGGAAAAGTAGGTAGTGGAGTAGATGGGAAGGAAAAGGCAGCTTTCCCGAGCTCCACAGTCTTCCTTGGAAGGACTCCAGGGAGGCCCTAGAGAAGTATTCACCCACCTGCCTTCACAAAGTATATCCCATGGGCTAATGCCACCTGTTTATTCCCCAGGTGTCAACTATTTCGGGAACATCAGAGTCAGACCTACACTAAATTATCCACCAAAACTAATCCTTGGCGAATGCAATGAGAACACCTAGGCTGGTATAAAATGGCCCCCTGGGTCACATAACAGACAGATCCTGGGAAGAATAAGCTGAGTTAAGGCTGTGGGAGAGAGAGGCTTTGGATAGGAAAAACCAGCTCCCCACTTCTGGTCCCCCGTGGATCACATTCAAGTACCCCGTCTTTTGTAGGAAAGGAAGAGGGGACATCTCAGCAGCTTTCACTGAGAATTCTGAAGCTGCCCTCTCTAACCCATCCTCAACCCACAGCAGTCCATACAATTCTGACTAGAATATCTTGCCACCAAGTAACTCTGCTTCTGGTGGTAGAGATTTTGTCTGATGGCTTTCTCTTTAAAAATGCTGAACTGAATTTCATTTGCTTCGTTTTCTTTCTGAGTTTGCTTCATTTTTGAGTGGCTAAATCCCAGAGGCCACTATCACATGGGCCCCCTTGTCTAAGCTGGCACCAGTAGAATAAAAAGGTCAACATTAGGTATCACATTTGCCAAGTAAAGGAACTGACAGAATTGCACAGATGGGCCACCCTGTCAGGGTCCTTAAGCGTTAAGTGTGGGGGGTTGTATGCAGGGGAAACCACATTGCTCTTCCAGTTACTGATTTTCCATCTTAAACCTTAAACAATCCAAAACCAAATATTAAAGGACTAAAAGCTAAAGTCTGTGGACAGAGCCAGGGAAGAATTGAGCTGCTATAGTAAAGCCAGGTGTGGTCATCTCAGGCCCTCTCTCAGGACTAGGAGTTGAACAGATGCTGGGTAGAAAGGTGGGAAGGAGCCAGGACTCCCAGCTGCTGGAACCAACCATCCAGCAGAACTTAATTTGATGATGAGACTAAAGATGAGTCTGAAACTTTCCTCCCTGCCTTGCACTTGAGCCTCATTACAACACAAAACAATATGAAAAGCCAACCATGATCCAGCATGAAAAAAGCAAAACAAAAGCCTGAAGACTGAACTCATTTTAAGATCGAAAGAACAAAACCAGGTTTAGTCTTTGAATAGATTAAAGATGAAAATTCAAAACATCCCAAGCCTACTCCAGAAGAGGCCTAAGAACGCCTGCCCTTTTGCCTCCTTGATCTACCAGGCTCTCTTTGGTTTTCCACATGAGAAATGGGATGAGTGGCCAATGGAGGTGGTGTTTATGCTGCTACCCAGAAGCCTAGGGGTCTCTGACTCCCCCACAACTCCAGGTGTGGCAGCTCTCTCAACATTCACGTCTCCACATTCTTCCGGTTTGCCCGGGGCACTTCCACAGAACAAACACGTCTTTTTGTGATGTGCATATCACCCGATACAGGAAGCACACCGCCTCTGTCTCCAGCTGTTTCCATACTGTCTCACCGTCGTCCATAACAACACACACCAAGAAATATCCACCTCATGGAAAGGCCGGACAGACACAAGCCCACACCTTCTTCTTTCCCTTTTCCCTGGATCCCAGAGCACAGATTTTAGTTCTTAAGACTCAAGAAGGAAAAAACAGTCAAAATAACCTGAAAATCCCCCTTGCACTCGAAAAATCACCACCATCACTTCTGGACCCACCCTTCAGTCCCTGTCCCCGACAAGATGGCAGAGGAATGAGAGTGGAAGAGGTCCTGGTCTACGGGTACACGATGAGAGAAGGGGCCACACTCACCAGAGCGCCCACAGTCTGCACAGGACACCAGCTCCTCCGGCCTCCCACTCTTCTTGTTCATGTTGGAGCCCCCCAAGCAGAAGTCACAGTAGTTATTGGGAATGACTGTCCCATCCGGTCCTTTCTGGGCTGTGGAAACATTTTTAAAAAATCCAGTGTTAGGCTGAAGTGAGTCTCCACTGGCCCCTCTTCTGCTGGTGTGGCTGAATCTGCTCCGGAAAGAATATGAGGTTTAAAATCCGAGGTTTGGTTACAACCAGGCTGCTTTCTTGGGCCAAGTTTTATGATTCTCCTCAGTTCAATGGTACTAATGTCTTGCAAGCCATTCAGAGCCGAGTTTGATTTTTGCAATATTTGTCAGTTCTGTGTTGGTAGAGAAACAACCCTGCTCCTCTGATTGCATCCCTGGACAGCCTACCCAGATAGCCTACGAGTCAAGTGAACCTCTCTCGTCCCTGAACAACTGGCCCCCAGGGTCCAAACATCAGATGACAGCCATCAGTGGTGCTGTGACTAGAGGGAAAGAGAAAGGCCACTACCTAGGCCTTGCCCTACCTAGGGAAAGAGGCTCCTGTTTCGGAAATAGTCCTTCTGTCTCTGAAAAGGAAAACAAAGAAGCAAGGATGAGGGAATCATTCCAGGAAGGACCCTGAAGATGCTTTTGGGGACTCTGATACACATGTTGGCAGGTACATAGGTGTCCACTCTTGTTCAGCCCCATCCATCTCCCTAAAGTCCAGACTCATTTGTTATGGAACGCACCCAGGACTAGTTAATCAGCAGATCCCTAGAATCAGAACTGGACACTTAGCTCAGTCTCATACTGGACATCAACCCTGAATAGTCATTGGAAGGACTGTTGCTGAAGTTGAAGCTCCAATACTTTGGCCACCTGATGCAAAGACTCAACACAGTGGAAGAGACTCTGATGGTGGGGAAGACCAAAGGCAAAAAGAGGGCAGCAGAGGATGAGATGGTTGGACAGTGTCACCAACTCAATGGACATGAACTGGAGCAAACTCTGGGAGATAGTGGAGGACAGAGAAACCTGGCGTGCTGCAATCCACAGGGTCGCTAAGAGTCAGACATGACTTAGCAACTGAACAACAACATACCAGACATGGAGTGAATGGTGAGTTAATGAGCATATCTTGAGGCTTAAGATTTTCACAAGGCGCCCTTGCTGAAAGGCCTTACACAAAAGCAAAGGAATATCTTGGGACATGATTTTTCAAAACAAAGCTTGTGAAAACAGTGCATGTCCTCAAGCACTGAAATCTCAGTTTCTAAGGGTTAGTTTAAAAGCTTTGGACAGGTTCTTTGTATGAGGAGAAATGCTTTCATTTTCCTTGTTTTTCGATCCCTATTGTGGACACTTCTTTGTCATATTAACACTCTCTGTCTGTGACAAAGAAGGGAAGTCTCTCTGTTTATGGGATCAGCCTAAACCACAAGGGTAGCTTCCTCCTCCCCAATTCCAACGTCTGCCACTATCTTTCATTATTCACTGGCTAACATTAATCAGGGTCCCGTAGGGTACAAATCTGTAAAAGGAAGCAGATATGTGAGCAGAAATACCATCCAGGCAGTAAGTGATAAACGGATTCACCCTCTTTAATATGATTCCCCCTGGCCTCTGCTTCCTCCATGCCTCTTCTTTGCCTCCAGGAATAGAAAAACTTACCTGGGGAAGGCGGAAGACAAAAGCTCACAGAATTACATTATAGAGGGTTAATCCATTTATCAGTTGCTATTTGGATTGTTTAATCAGTTTCTAAGTTATTGATTTTCATCTTCAGGGAGGCAGACAATTCTTTGCAAGAAAAGTGGGGGCTGACTAGGGTAAACAGAGAAGGGGGCCACCACCTGTGGCCTCCAGGAATGTGGGTTTTTCTTCATCAGTCACTGCATCTCAAAGACAGATGTTCATCATACAGAATGGTTTTGCAAATAATCTCCAAAAAGCAGGATGTCCGCAAAAAGTTTACTCTGCCTGTGAAATTCATTGCCCAAATCCAGAAGAAAGTCCCTTTCTTCTTCTTCTTCACTCAAATGCCATCTTAACCATTTTTAGAACTCTCTCAAGGAAATCCAAGTATGTTTATGAAACAAATAAACTCAGGGTTTCTTCATTAAGCAACTATCATGGAAATCAATCAAAAGATGAACAGAAAGAAGTGGGTTATTTCAAATGGAGGGGTTGAGTGTTAACCAAAGCTAAGTTTCATGACTGGCATGAACTAGATATAAAACGTAGAAATGCCAATCACAACTTAGGTAGCTTCCTGCATGATGAGAGATCAAAGAACTCCATGCATGTCATCACACCAAACCTCTTAGGAGGCCCAGTCTCATCACCTTTTTCTTTCCTGTTCTCTTAGGGACTCCTTTTTATGTCAGACTTCTCCCCTTTCACAAAATCTATAAGCAACCAAAGGATCTAGTTTTTCTCCAACATACCATATTCCTTGTGATTTATCAAAATGAAGACATAGAATATAGAGTATAAGAATGCCCAGAAAGGGACTTCCCTGGTGGTCCAGGGATAAAGAATCTGCTTTCCAATGCAGCAGATGTGGGTTCAGTCCCTGGCTGGGAAGCTAAGATCCTAGACACCTCAACTAGACAGCCTGTGTACCACAAACTACAGTGCCCACATGCTCCAGAGCCCATGAACCACAGTTAGAGAGAAGTCTCTGAGCACAACAACTAAGACCCTATGCACCAAAAAACAAAAAAGAAAGCCCAGATAATTCTTTACAGTTTTTACCACCAACAGACCATTGGTAGAACACCGTATTAAACTAGGGACTTGAACCCGTATTACAGTAGGTACAACAGTCCTATACACAGACACACAAGGAAAGTAAAGACTAGGATTGTCTCATGAGAAGGGAACAACAGGTTGTGCCTACCCACTTAGCCCCCTGTTCAACCACTTTTTGAGAAGATAAAGAAGCAGACATATATGACAGCTACAAGATGGTAACATATCTTACCCTGATGCTTTTCACATACTATTTCATTGACTCTCACAACATTTTTGTGAAGTAGGGAGCATCTGACAGATGAGGTAACTGAAGCCCAAAGAGATGAAGGGGCTGGCTTCAGGGCCTAGTTAAGATGTGGAGGAAGCGGGATTCACCCCCTGGGTTATCAATGTTCCCAGAGACTCTGTCTCTAATCACACTTCTCTGCCTCCAGGAAGTCCAGAGCCAATTCTGCATATAAAATATTTCATAAATCTCTTTAAAGTCAATGTGATTCACCCATTACTTTACTTGGGAAGCCCAAAGCAATAAAAAGTATTGAGATTGGCCTGATAAAAGCGGAAATTCCCTTTGAACTTACATTTAATGTCTCTACCACAGTAATCCATCCCAGTGGCACTGTTTATTGTCATAGACTCCATGAAAACACTTCTCCAGAGGATTCCAGAGGCTCATGAAGGAATTTTTTAAAGTAAAGCTCACACCGTGGCTTTATTGGCCTTTGGCCTGACCTATCCATGAGCAATTTCCTGGCACCATCTATGAGGTCATTATAAAAAGGATTTTACTATAAATAGGAAGCTTGCCCAGACCTTGCCAGTAGTATTTAAATAGACATTCCGCTTCTGCTTATGGGAAATTGAGTCCCGCTTCATAGAACAGGATGACGGGGAGGCCTACGACCCAAGTGGTATGTCGATGGCAGCGTCTGCGATGATGGATTTGGTTTTCTGTTGATTAATGTTCATGGGCTGAGATCACATAAGTGAAACAAAGAAGCTGCTGAGAAAATAAAGTGAGCCTTGAGAGAGCTTCCCTCATGGCTCAGATGGTAAAGAATCCACCTGCAATGTAGGAGGACCCAGGTTCGATCCCTGGGTTGGGAAGATCCCCTAGAGGAGGGCAAGGTTACCCACTCCAGTATGCTTGCCTGTAGCATTCCATAGACAGAGGAACCTGGTGGGCTACAGTCCATAGGGTTGCAAAAAGTCAGACATGACAGCGACTAACATTTTCTAACACTTTGAGAGTTCAGGGGTTCACCTAGGAGGTGAGGGCGGGGGGTAACTTTATAAAGTTCAAAGGAAAAAAAAATGGAAATCAGGAACAAAGTTCATGAAAAAATGCCAAACAATAATAATAATAGAAGGTAGGAGGGAGTATTCAGATAAAACAAATCAAGAGAAAGGAAAAGCCAGGTCCCAAATAATCCCACCAGCACACTGGGGAAAGGGTGAGCCGTCCTTCAGGAAAGGTGTCAGAGCACACGAGCACATCACAGGACTTCTGACTTCAGCCAGGACACGTGGCAAGGGCAAGCAAGGCCCTGAACCTTCCACAGAACTACCACGAGGACAGGGCTGTCTGGCCCCTCTCTCGGTCTGATTGCTGGAGTGACATGCCTGCCACTCAGAAGAAAGCATGGAGGCCACAGGCTGGCCACCAGCAACAACCCTTCACCTGCTTCCGCCAAGACCAGAGCCTCCTCCCTAGGGTCCTAGGGAAGGAGGAAGCCAGCTGGAAGTTCAGGCTCTTCCATGGCACATCCGCAAAAGCATGACTTCACATCCCGAGCAGATGCTCCGACCGCCTGCCAGGATGCACAGCCTCGGGGCCATGTTCCGTGCCCACCACCCAGCCCCACCCCAGCCCAGGCCCGCAGCTGTCCAGCCAGGGCCGACTAGCATGACAGTGCAGCTGCTCAAGGACCCCAGGGTGGGCAGGGAGAAGAGCCCTCCCGGAGGAGCTGTGCCTCTCCCCCCCACCCCCCTGCCTTGTTCCCCCACATGACAGTTCCCGTCCCTCCACAGGGCTGACATGTTGCCATGGCAACCAGAATCCTGGGCTGCGGCAGCCTCTGGTCTTGCCACCTGTTATTACTTCATCTCTCAAGTGTAAAGCATCCTAGCCTGGTGCCATGTGGCTGCGCAGAGTGCATCTTCAGAGGACAGAGTTAAAGAGAAGCGAGAGGCAAAGAGGGAGAAGGTGGAAAGCGGCCCCAGGCTGGCCACACAGGGCACACCGGACAGGCTGGGCTGGCGGAGGAAGCTGCAGAGACGGGGTGGGAGGTGTGGGGGGGAGCCAACGTGCCTTCCCTTCAGAATCAGCGAGCGGGCCTCAGCTGGAGGCCACCGCCGCCGCCTGCTCCCTTCCACCCAGCCTTTAATGAGGGACCCAGGAAGGGAGGGGGAGGCGGCGGAAGGCTGGGGCTGGGAAGAGATCTGTGCCGGGCCCAAGTGGAGCAGAGCCACGAGAGGGTTAAAGTGATGAGATAAAGACTGCGGGGAAGGCTGGACCAGAGGGCACACAGAGCCTCCAAGCCTGGATAAATGGCCTTAATTCTCATGCTCCTGCTCACCCTACTCCTTACGTGTTTACTCATATAAATTATCCCCAAGGCCTGACACCTTTTTTTCATTGCTTCCCTAGAACTGATGAAAAAATAAATCCACAGATTCCAGGAATAAAAATGTTGGGATTCCATTCAGGCTGGTTCTTCTTGGCCACCTAATAGCAACTCCGGCCTCACCTCAGGGCTCCAGAGGGAAGATGAACGATGCCCTCCTCCATGAATGTGGAAGACAGGGCGGCCGGGGAGCCCAGGGGAAAACAGATGCCTGGATCCACTCAGCACGTGACCGCTAGGCCTCATGTACCATCTCGGCACCTGGCATTGAACACAGTGCGAGTGCGGGACAGGGACTTGGGAGAGGTGCTGCTAAGACAGAATGACTCCAGGGCCCAGATTAGTCCTTCTGGAGACGAGAAGGCCAAGGGCTGATTTAATAAGTCTTCGGGTTTATGGATAGGCCTAAGTAGCCAAACTCCACATTGTCAAGGACAACGGGAGACAAGAGCTGAAATGGCAGCACACTGCTGTCAGAAAGCTGGACATGCGTGCGGCTCAACAGGTGAAGGCCTGGGCGGAGGAGCAGGCTTCTCGGGAGAGGCCTCTGCACCTGGGAAGATGTCCCTGGCCCAGGTCTGTTTGAATGTGCGCCCATCTAGAGGCAAGAGAATATACGAGATGTTGTCTTAAGGCCCCCTTTAGGCCTATTATCTGAGGATTATAATAGAGTGAAAGAAGAGACAGAAAAGCGAAGTTTTCCAAACCCCGAGGAACTCAGCCTTTCATCCCTGCTTCATATCTGTGTACGTGTCTCTCACCACGTTAGCCGCGAGCTCCCTGAGGGCAGGAGTGGTGTCTTTAATCTCTGAATCCCCAGCACCTGACGCAGTGATTGACACAGAGCTGACAATAAATACTTAATGAAAGGGTGGGCAGATCTTCAGAGGCTTTTGGGAGGGGAAGAAAAACAACTGCCAGGAAAAGGGAAGTCAAAGATCAGGAATTCAGGGGATGCAAAGGGTCTCCTGAGAACTGACTGACCATCCTAAGGCACTTCCAGCATCAGTCCTGGCTGTAACAGGGACATAAAGACTGGGGGTGGGGGCATCAGAGAGAATAAAGCAGTGGTGGAGGAAGTCAACAGGTCTGCCCTCCTGCGGGAAGCCTCTCCCTTAGGCATTTCTTGGAAAGCCAAGATGGAAGGAGTTAAGAACTCCCAGTCTCAGCTGGCCCCCAGGGCCCCTTGAACCCCATGTTTGCTGTCTTGCCAGGAGCCCTGAAGTAGCCAGTGAGAATATTAGGCCCTGACTTGCTATGTGCTCTGGTGGCTGTAGAATCTTCCTGAAAATGTTAAGCGTATGCCAGTCATCCCAGCCTTCTTTATATCTGTCTTCTTCCCTCTGTCTTTATAGAACCCAAGATTCAAACCGTTAGACACAGACCTTGCAAATATTTACTCCAAGACACTGTGCTGTAGAATCAGAAAGCACGCGTCTGTTCACACCGATGTCTCCCTCTTCGTGGGTGTGTTTGGTTAGAGTTGCCATTTGCCAGGAGTTTGGACCCCACGTCCCCATTTCTGAGACTGGACAGTCACGTGACCCGACAGTAAGGTCCTCTGTGCTCCAGCCTCAGGCCAGCAACCGGGGGTCTGTCACGAGGCTTCGGAAGAGTGAGAAAAAGATGAAGCAAAACGGATTACTTTTCTCAGTGCTGATTAAGGAAAAGCACAAGGAGACGTTTCCATTTTCCAGCGACAGGTCATGTGGGTCAGTTCGTGCCCTGGCGTAGCAACTTGTTATTGCCACCAAATGAGCCAGCTGAGGGGAAGAACGTTTCACTTGAGAGGAACAATGTCAGAAGGGCTGTGAATGAAGTGGCGTCGTTCCCCTGAGAGAATGGCAGGCCATCCCAGTGCTGTCGAGCAGGAGAAGCCTGGTCCGCTTCACTCATCAGGATATTATTATCGTGATGGCAGAACTCGGCAAGCCCCCTTCCTTTCTTCCTCTCTGCCTTGCCCCTCTCCACCCCTCCTTGCCACCACCTCCACGGGACTCAGGCCTGTCAACCCCATTGGTCTGCCAAGGACCAGCATTTTCTGTGTCCTTCAGACTGAAAAACAGTATTCAGGAAAAAGAAAAGGATGAGCCCCAAGCATCAGAGATGAGGAGGAGGAGAGAGTCAAGGACCACGGAGCTGATGGACAGGCCAGCCCCAGGGTAAGGGCCCAGACGAGGACCACACCCAGAAAGCAAGCTGGGAAGCGGGTGCTGGGAGCCACACAGACATGGCCTTCGGTAGGACAGCATCCTAGGAAAAGGATGAAAGCCAAGTTCCCCCTGGATTTAACAGTGCCACTTTATTCCTGGTTACGTGACTCAGTGCTTCCAAAAGAACTAAAGGGAAACGCTGATTGCTTAGCGGTTTTCAAAAGCTCTGCCTCTCTAAGGCAGTGATCCACACAGGGACTCCTTAAAAATGCTAATTCTAGGCCTCCACCCCAGACCTACCTAATCCAAAATTCTGGGATGGGATCCAGCAGTGCCTGTGTGTTTAAGGAACAGGTGTTCCTGACGCGCTCAAGCCGGAGGACCACAGCTCTAATGAGACACATGACAGACATATCGCGTTGTGTCATGCACAGCTTCCGTCAGTGCTGTACTATATATTAATTCACTTATTTCACCATCACATAACCCTGTGGTGAAGATGCATTGGGGCTTCCCCGGTGGCTCAGTGGGAAAGAATCTGCCTGCAATGCAGGAGATGAAGGAGACTCAGGTTCAATCCCTGGGTTGGGAAGATCCCCTGGAGGAGGGCATGGCAGCCCACTCCAGTATTCTTGCCTGGAGAATCCCATGAACAGAGGAACCTGGCGGGCTATAGTCCATGGGGTTGCAAAGAGTCGGCTAGGACTGAAGCAACTGACCACAAATAGATGCATAAATGTTCTCATTTCACACAGGTGATAAGGCACAAGGAAGCTTGTCTAAGGTCAAGTTACACGGGCCTTGAGCCCAGGCAGTGGGGCTCTTAGCTGGCCCACCTGATACTACCTTGCCACAGGCACATACAACCACACACCAGAGGGAAGTCAAGTCAGAGTGGCTGGCAGTCCCTGGAGGCTCAGTTCAGTTCAGTTCAGTCGCTCAGTCATGTCCGACTCTTTGCGATCCCATGAATCGCAGCACGCCAGGCCTCCCTGTCCATCACCAACTCCCGGAATTCACTCAGACTCACGTGCATCGAGTCAGTGATGCCATCCAGCCATCTCATCCTCTGTCGTCCGCTTCTCCTCCTGCCCCCAATCCCTCCCAGCATCAGTCTTTTCCAATGAGTCAACTCTTCACATGAGGTGGCCAAAGTACTGGAGTTTCAGCTTCAGCATCATTCCCTCCAAAGAAATTCCAGGGCTGATCTCTTTCAGGGCTTCTCACATTTGAGTGTGGTGCAAACAAGCCACTTAGGGATCACATGAAAATTCAGACTAGGACTCACAAGCCCAGGAAGGGTCTGAGAATCCACATTTCTTAGAAGCTCCCCCACAGGGTAGCCAACTATCCAGGTGTGCCTGCTACTGAAGTGTTTTCAGGGCACAGAACTTTCAGTCTAAAACTGGGAATGTCCTCAGCCAACCTGGACAAGCTGGTCACCTGAGTGCCAGGCGATACTGAAACTGCTGACCACACTTTGAGAAGCAAAAATGTGGGCCCTCAAGGTGAAGAATTTGGATTGTATTCAAGTATGATGAAAGTTTTGAGAGCATGGTATGGCATAATCTACCTTATACTTTTCAAAGACCACTTTGGCTGCTCCATGGAGAAGAGACCATGAGAGGTAAGAATAAAGGCAGGGAGACCAATAAAGAAGTTGCAATGATCCAAGCAGGAGCTGAAGCTGGTGGTGTTGGAGATGGAGAAAGGCAGACTGATTTGTGGTGTATTTTGGAAGGGGAGCCAATATGGGTGGTGAAGGAAAACAGGGCCAAGGATGAGTCCTAGGGTTTCCACTTCAGGTACAGCATTACCTTTTTAAAGAACAAGGCCAGAAAGAGATAAAAAGAACTTGGAAACACTGAGCCATAGAATGAGAGAGAAAGATGCAGGAAAATGGTTGAACAGAGAGATGTGTGATTTTTTTTTCCACAGCAAAACTCATTTACAAGTCTCAAGCAGAATTTGTAAAGGAGGTTACACATAATGTCATAAATAGCTGAAGTTTGTTCTGAAGATTAAATATGCCTGCTATGGCCTGAATTGTTTCTCCCCAAAAATGCACATATTAAAGTCTTCACCCTTAGTGTGATGGCATCGAGAGACGAGGCCCTCATGGTGGGGATAGGTGTCCTTATAAGAAGAGACACCAGAGAGCTTGCTTCTCTCTACCTACTTGTGGGGCTTCCCAGGTGGTGCCAGTGGTAAAGAATCCACCTCCCAAAGGCAGGAGATATAAGAGACACAGGTTTGATCCCTGGGTCAGGAAGATCCCCTGGAGGAGGGCGTGGCAACCCACTCCAGCATTCTTGCCTGGAGAATCCCATGGACAGAGGAGCCTGGTGGGCTGCAGTCCACGGGGTCACAAAGAGTCAGACACGACTGAAGGGACTTAGCTCACCTGGTCCTGCAGCAACATGTACCAAGAAAAGGCCATGTGAGGATATAGCAAAGAGATAGCCATCTCCAGCCCAAGGAGAGAGTCCCCACAAGACACTGATCCATCTAAAAGATACTTTTAGAACTGTGAGAAATAAATTCCTATTGCTTAAGCTACCAGTCTATAGTATTTTGTTATATAGCCCAGGCTGACTTCGATATTGCCCATTAATATATTCATTTCTTTTGAAAAGTCACTATGCAATATGATGCACTTGATAACTGACCTACAGGGGAAAATTAAAGGTCATCAGTAAGACCACAACAAACATCCCAGGTTGAGACTGGGATTCATCACTTGAGGTTCCAGTGTCCTGTCATAATTGAATGGTGTCCAAATTAAGCACATTCACATCTCAGCCTCTCATCTTGCTGTGTGACCCGGAGCAAGTTCCTAAACCTTTCTGAGCCTCTGTTTCCTCATCCATAAAATCAGAGGGAAGTATGTACCTCATGGACTTGCAGACGTCACATGAGATGATGCATATAAAGTGCCTGGCACCATTAGGAGTTCCACCATGTCTTTCTCACTTTCTTTTCCTCTGTAAAACAATTTTATTTCTGAAAAGGCAGTAAAAATAGATCACAGTAAAAAAATAAGTAAGCTTTCCCAAGAAGCGACACAGGACTGAAGAATTCACATTCATGCTCCGTGTCCAAGGGCACATCCCTCAGTCTCTGGGTGCCTTGGCGTCCTCTAGGAGACATGGCACCTACCTTATAAGGTTACTGTGAGGAATGAATGAGACAAACACGGCACGCCCAGCACAGCGTCTGACACATTCAAGGAATGTCAGCAAGTATTATCGTCCTTGTCACTGATCAAGACCGTGGAACTGTTCAATCCTAAACATTCTAGGTAATTAGGCCAAAAATGTGAGAGAAATAAGAGGCTCACAGAAAGGCAAGTGGCGGGTAGATGCCCGATCCTGGGGAAACAGGAAGGGAAATTCAGGGCCAGACACCAGCTAGATTCCACCCCACAGCTTCCTCCTACCCGGTGTCTCATTTCTATCTCATTTCCTGGGGCCAAGACTACGTGTTCTCTTTTAAGAGCTCCAGTTACACTTGGCCCCATGAGGGCATATGCCTAGTAAGTGCTCAATAAACACTCATGTTTAGCTTATGTGGAAGGATTCGTGTACCATATCTAAGAGTCAGCAAAGTTTGTGCCAGGACTGAGTCAGGCGCTGACAGTTTCGCCTGAGGCCAGTGAGACCCCCATAGGCAGTCAGCTTCTCAGCATCGCATAGCCACAGACAGGCTGACTTAGATCATCCATCTGTGGTCTGGACATGCTCTGCTGGCCCAAAGGGCACAGAGGCGGGATGTAGGCACTCTTGTCAAGAGGGCCAGGTGCCAAACACCCGCATCGCCTGGAGACTCATAACAACCCCACAGGGGCAGAAACATGGTTCTCTCTGTTTCATGGATGAGGCAACGAAGGAGCAGAGAAGTGTAACTGACCCACATCCACACACACAGAAGATGTCAAGGTGGCCAGGGCATGATTCACACACGGGCCAGGCCAACTCCCATGCCATTTTCTCAGCCACAGGGTCCAGAGTGTGGATGATCCACTGATTTGGAGAGCTAACTCCAAGTACACCTTCAAGGCCAGAGCAACCCCTCAGATTCTTCTTTGCTTTGGAATCTATAAACTGTTCAGTGAAATAATAATTCACCTAAGGAACACCCGTGTTCCAAATTTGCTCTTTAGGGAGTGAGAAGCAGCTCACTTTTTCAGACAGAGCCCTGGATCAAACCCTGAACTTCCTGTGTCAAAGTTGGGTAAGTGGTGGGGTGGGTTGTGTGGGTTATAAAGCTTCTCAGGTACCTTTCAGAGCGATCCAAAATTCTTAAGCTCATGCAAAACATAACTTTCACTCTCTCTTGAAGCTGTATCCTCTGCCCCTGGGCCATATGCTAGAGGACAGAGATGTCAGAAGACTAACATCTGTTCCATCTTCCCCATCAGTGTGGCAATGACATCATATGCTTCTTTTAGATAATTTGCACATTATCAGACTAATTTTCAGATTATCTAATCAGCCGACATTACCCTTAATCAACTCGGCTCTCCTCTTTCAGTTCTGCAGAGTACAGCATGCCCTCCGCAGGCATCCTGGGGTGGGGACTTTTCTTCTCTTGACAGATATTGAGAGCCTAGCTATATGCCAGGCCACTGCTATTAAACAGAAGACTGGGCCCTCTTGGGACTGAGGGCAACCCGACTTCCATGCCAGGAACCTGAGACACAGGCTTGGAATAAATTTTATAGATCCATACATTAAAACACATTTCCTTCACAGAAGCTCCAAGTATGTTGTAGAGAGCATTCTACAATCATTTAAATAAGAAAGAGATGCCATACCACCATTAATAATGTGTACGTGTGTGCACGTGCGTGCATACTGTCGTGTCCAACTCTTTGCAACCCATGGACTGTAGCCTGCCAGGCTCCTCTGTCCATGAAATTTTCTAGGCAAGACTGCTGGAGTGCCATTTCCTTCTCCAGGAGATCTTTCCAACCCAGGGATTGAACCCCCATCTCTTGTGTCTCCTACATTGGCAGGCAGGTTCTTTACCAGCTGAGCCACCAGGGAAGCCCAACAATTAATAATATGCCACACGTATTTCTTTATAAACCATTTATTCTTACTTCTAGTCATGCTTCTCTTTTCCTTTGTTGTTCAGTCACTAAGTCATGTCCAACTCTTTACGACCCTGTGGACTGCAGCAAGCCAGGCTCCTCTGTCCTCCACTGTCTCCTGGAGTTGGCTCAAATTCATGTCCATTGAGTCGGTGATGCTATCTAACCACCTCATCCTCTGCCACCCCCTTCTCCTTTTGCCTTCAATCCTCCCCATCTTCAGAGTCTTTTCCAATGAGTCTACTGGAAAGGCCTACTTCAGCATCAGTCCTTTCAATGAATACTCAGGGTTGATTTCCATGAGGATTGACTGGTTTGATCTCCTTGCAGTCCAAGGGACTCTCAAGAGTTTTCCCCAGCACCACATTTCAAAAGCATCAATTCTTCAGCCCATAGTGTTCTTTATGGTCCAACTCTCACATCCATACATGACTACTGGAATAACCAAAGATTTGACTATACAGACCTTTGCTGGCAAAGTGATGTCTCTGCTTTTTAATATGATATCTAGGTTTATTATAGCTTTCCTTCCAAGAAGCAAGCATCTTTTAATTTCATGGCTGCAGTCACCATGCACAGTGATTTTGGAGCCCAAGAAAATAAAGTCTCCTTTTCCTATAGGATGACAACAACCCAGCCTGGCAGAGAAGATACTTAAAGCTGTGGCCCTTGCCCACGTTTCCACCATTTCTCCAATCCCACTGTCAAACCCAACTACTACCCAGCATGTTGTCTGAATGCAACATGCTGTTTCACACCTCTGCCCCTGTGCACACAGTTCCCTGTGTTTGGGAAGCTCTCTCCCACCCAGTCAATTTCTCCTTGTTTTTCAGGGGCTAACTTGAAGGTCACCTCCTCGGGGAAACCTTTGCAAATCCCCTTATGTTTTTTAAACGTTCTAATGTTCTGAAGCTTTCATTGCCCTGCAGGACTTTTTAAAACCCAGATTGCTGGGGCTTCACTGGTGGCTCAGTGGTAAAGAATCTGCTTGCCAATGCAGGAGACATGGATTCGATCCCTGACCCGGGAAGATCTCACATGCTGTGGAGCAACTAAGGCCACACGTGCCACAACAATTGAACCAGTGCTCCAGAGCCCGGGAGCTACAACTACTGAGCCCACACACCCTAGAGGCTGTGTTCTGCAGCAAAAGAAGCCACCAGCAATGAGAAGCCTGCGGCCCCCAACTAGCAAGTAGCCCCTGCTCGTCACTAGAGAAAGCCCACGTGCAGCAACAAAGACCTAGCACAGCCAAAAAATAAATTAAATAAATAAAATTATTTTAAAAACACACACACAGATTGCTGACCAGCACCCTCAGAGTCTGTTCTGAAGCTCTGGTGGAGCCAAAAAACTGCATTCCCAGCAAGTTCCCAGGTGATGCTGAAGTCACACTTAGAGCACTGCTGCCCTTGGAGTGGAAAGCGTGCCATGCTCTTGAGCCCTTGGCTTCCTTCACCAGACTCTGTACAAACCCTATTACACATTTCTGCTCACGACTGCGTGCTCTTCAAGGACGGGGACCAAGACAGTCTTTGATACATGGTCATTAAACCAACAGATGGATGGGTGGATGGATGGATAGATGGATGGACGAACCGATTAATATACTAGACTGAATTTATTCACACAGCTTTTTCATACAGGTCCATGACCTCAGAAATGCCCATACCCACCCCACCCCCAAAGAAAGGTACCTTGAAAACATCGTCTATAATAGATTACCACTGTGCAAAGAAGATAAAAAGAAATTCAAGAAGAGCTTTGACATTGTGAGCCTGTGCAAAGGAGTTTTGAATTGTAACCCAGTGCTGTTTACCAAGGTGGCATTGACGGAGTCACAACAGGACGCCTCTGAGTGGCAGCTCTCAGAGTCCAAACCTGCCCGAACCCTCCCTCCATCTATTCACATAAATATGGTCTGTGTGTGTGTGTGTGTATCTGTCTGTATGCATATAGGCACACACGTGCACACGTGGTGATTGCCATTTGTAGAAAGTAGATGAAAGGGTCTAGTGGTGGTCTAGTGGCTAAGATGCCTTGCTCCCAAGGCAAGAGGCGTAAGTTCGATTCCTGGTCAGGGAACTAGATCCCACATCAACTAAAGATCATCCCACAATGAAGATTAAAGATCCTATGTGCCAAAACTAAGACCTGGCACAGTCAGATAAATAAATAAAATATTTTTTTAAAAAAGAAGAAGAAAGTAGATGAAGGTGGGCAGAGAAATATTAATAGAAGAAGTAGGAAGAATCCAGCCTCCTACAGAGAGGGGAAGGGCGGCAGCTCAGGCAGGGAGGACCCCATCAGAAAAGCCGTACCTGCCAAGGAGGGGTGTCTGAGCTCCACCCAGCCCTGCACTGCCCGGAGTTGAGGCAGAGAGGGAAGGGCACATAGCAAAGGGGACAGATGTGCCGGGGAGGCAAGCAGCATATATTCAGGAGAAAATGCGAGCCTAGAAGAGGAACAAAGGCAGCAGAGCTGGGAGGCGGCAGGGGGACAGAGGAGCGGCAGCACAGGGCAGCACGGGGCGGGCAGGGGCAGTGAGAGCCGGTTCTGGCACTCCACTCTGCCCTTTCAGCAACGGCAGGAGCAGGGGCGAGCAATGGGCTTTGCTGGAGACGCAGCTGGGGGGATGCACAAGGGACAGCAGGAGGACCAAAGTCAAAAGGTCTCTGCGGCTGCAGGTGGTGCAAAGGCAGATGCCTGTGACATCTCCAGCATCTTTAAGGGCAGCTTTTCCCACAGGCCTGTGCTCATAAGCAGCTGGGGTCCCCCTGCAGCTCTGCTCAAAGAGGGAAAAGTCAGCTCCCACCTCGCTGGCATCCAGAACCTTTCCTGGGGGGGAACTGGAGATGAACCTCCTGGATGGAGCGCTCCTGCCTCCCTCCCCCACTCCAAAAGCCTTGCCAAGGGAGGATCACAGGCTGAGACCTCAGAATGCTGCCGAAGCTTGTCACCTTCGATTCCCCGCACAGCCCCTGCAGCATTTAGGGGCAGGATGGATGTCCCACCCCCAAACAGTGGGGGCAGCTAATGACTGGGTATTGATGATGTTGGCAAAAAGAGCGCATGAGAACATGGTGAGGGGGCCGCTCACCAGGGATGTGTAGGAGGGAGCAGAGCACACACTCGGAGCAGCAAACAGTCGGTGTTTGTGTGCAGGGGGCCTAGGAAGAGAGCCACTGTCTCTTGGATTCGTCCAGAGAAATTGGGGAAGAGGGGAGGGAAGGCTCTGTGTACACGGGGGGTATCTCTGTAGCAGCCCATCTCCCCCATCCCTGCCAGTAAAATTAGAGTTAATCACAGACTTCTCAGAGGCCTTGGGAGGAGATGTCCTCAAAATGGTGCCAAAGGGTTCTAGAACCTTCCTCCTGTGAGAAGGCCCTGGATGAGCCCAGCAACAGCTGTTGTTTTTCTATGCAGTTAAAACCCCTCCAGTGGTTGCATGATCCTTTATGAAGAACCCAATTTCTCATGAGCAGGATGAGAGGAGGAGGATAGAGAGGGGCTGGAACAAGAGAGGTCACTGGCAAACCCCTCTCGAGAGGGGAACACATGGCCGGATACTCAGGGATTCATCTCCATCCAGGAGAAAAGACGCAGCTTCCTCCCTAAGCAAGGCTGCCCAGCCTCATGGTGAGGGCATAAGGACAATGACCCACAAGACTGCGTGAGGAGATCCCGGTGGACGGGGAATAACAGGGGCCAGTGCCCACCTTGGAAGTCAACAGACAGCTGGGAGCGGCCTGCAGGAACGGCTAAGGAGGAGTCCACTTGGGGCCCACAGTAAGCCTGGAGGTCACAAGGAACCCTCCTCTATGGCTGCCGTCAACATGCACACACGCACAAAAAGATCCGGACCGAAGAGAGGCACGCCGAACCCTGCAGCATGAGGAGCAAGACGCCTGACATTTGAGAAGAGAGTTAAAGGAGATACCCAGGTGGCGCAGTCGGTAAAGAATCTGCCTGCAATGCAGGAGACCTGGATTCGATCCCTGGATCAGGGAGATCCCCCAGAGAAGGAAATGGCAACCCACTCCAGTATTTTTGCCTGGGAAATCCCATGAACAGAAGAGCCTGGAGGGCTACAGGCCGTGGGATCACAAAGAGTCAGACATGACTTAGCAACTAAACCACCACTACTGTAAAGGAGATAAAGTGAAGTCACTCAGTCGTGTCCAACTCTTTGTGACCCCATGACTGTAGCCCGCCAGGCTCCTCTGCCCATGAGATGTTCCAGGCACGAATACTGGAGTGGGTTGCCATTTCCTTCTCCAGGGGGTCTTCCCGACCCAGGGATTGAACTCGTGTCTCCTGCTTTGGCAGGTGGATTCTTTACCACTGAGCCACCAGGGAAGCCCACAAGCCAGCACTGGGGGGCGTGGGAAATAACACCGAGCTGATAAATAGTTTAGAGAGAGCAACCTTTGCTAATCAACGCCTTCCAGACAGCAACCCAAATCAAAGGAAACCAAGTCTCCCACAGTGCAGGCAGATGCTTTACCAATTGAGCCCCCGGGCAAGCCCTTAAAGAAGAGATAAGCCAGCACCAGTTGTTGTTTAGTCTCTAAGTCGTGTCCGACTCTTCGTGACCCCATGGACTGTAGCCCGCCAGGCTCCTCTGCCCATGAGATGTTCCAGGCAAGAATACTGGAGTGGGTTGCCATTTCCTTCTCCAGGGGGTCTTCCCGACCCAGGGATTGAACTCGTGTCTCCTGCTTTGGCAGGTGGATTCTTTACCACTGAGCCACCAGGGAAGCCCACAAGCCAGCACTGGGGGGCGTGGGAAATAACACCGAGCTGATAAATAGTTTAGAGAGAGCAACCTTTGCTAATCAACGCCTTCCAGACAGCAACCCAAATCAAAGGAAGGCACTCATGGCCTCCTCGAGGCAGGAGCCAATAGTTATGCCTTGGCCACTTAGATCAGAGACAGGAGGAGAGGAGAGACGGCAGAATGCAAAACCCAGCTGATTGGTACAGGTCAATATATGTTCCTTTCTGGAAGATAAGGGTGACGGGACCAAGGGAACCTCTCCCCAGGGAGCAGGCAGAGACCTCAGCATTGTGACTACTCAGAAGCTGACGTGCGGAGGAGGGCACCTCCTGCCTGCTTTCAGTTTCTGTCCTGATAACAACAGTTGGTTAGAAAATAAAGGGTCGGCCTTGCACCAGAAGAGAGGTTCACGAACGGCTTGAATTCTGAAAGAGAGTGAGAATTAAAGAAGGTGCTATGGTCTGAATCGTGTCCCCCCCAAACTCACATGTTGAACCCTAACCCCCAGGATATGACTATATTTGGATCTAGGGCCTTTAAAGAGATAATGAAAAAGCAAAAGTTAGAGTGAGACTGTTAGGATGGGCCCTAATCCAATCTGACTGGTGTCGTTATAAAAAGAGGAAATTTGGACACACACAGAGACCTCAGAAGTACATGTGCACAACGGGATGACCATATAAGAGGCAGCAGGAGGGTGGCCGCCTGCAAACCAAGGAGAGGGGCCTCCAAGGAGACCCACCCTGATGACACCTTGATGTGGGACTTCCAGCCCCAGAACTGTGAGAAAACAAATCACTGGTAAGCCAGCCAGTTTTGGGTACTTTGTTGGGGCAATTCAAGGAAACTAAGGCAGAAGGCAATGCTACAAGGGGAAAGTGGGTTGGGGGTTAGGGGAGAACCCAGACTAATCCAAAGAAAGGTTTTGGCCAACATGTGTTCATTGTTTCAAACACTGGCTGAAGGCAGTCAGTTCCCATCAGTTGACTGAGTTGACTGACTGACATGCGCAGGAGTCACCCTCAAACTCTAGAATCTGAATATTTTTCAAGGTCTGATCCCTTGTATTACATTGACTTGTTCGCTATAGGAACCCCTACCACAAAATCTTCTGAACAAAATAAAAAAACACATGGCATGTCCACAATTATTCCTCACCCCATGATCCTAGAATGACCCACATTTCGAAGCAAGCCCTAAAGATCCCATCATCCCATCCCATCCTGAGTTTGGGGTGGGTCCAAAAACCATAAAGAATGCTGTAGAGGGAAGTCACTTGGTGAATGCTAAGCCCTTTGCGACTCTCTAATTCATAACTGGAAGCCGAAGAAGGAAAGAAAGAATAGAAATGGAAACACTAATTTCAGAATCATTTTGGCTTTCCAGAGCCCAGCATTCCCAATGACAAGCACACCCAAGTCATGTTTGCTGACTGAGGGCTCAACGGGAAGAGCATGGAAACTCTAGGGCAGTATTTTTTTTTACCCAAATTGTGACCCTATGAGAGCCAAGACGATGGATCAAGAATATCCTGTGTCTCTTATGGCCAAGGAGACATTTGGAAGGTCTGTCTGAACTGACACATCCCAGGGCTTTGCCCAGCTCAAATTAGCAGCTGTGAAAGGATCTTCTGGAGCTGGAGGAAAAGACTGCCAGGTATGGCATTTGACGATGGCCAGGTAAAGAGGCTTCCCTTGGCCTTAACACTTACCTTCTGTCCTCTGGGAGCAGAGCTGGGTGTGCCACCCCTGCTCAGCCCCCTCTAAGCCTGGGGCTCCACTGACCTACAGGGGTATCTGGGAGGCTGAAATAGCCAACTCATCACAGGTCATTGAGACCAATCCACAGGTGCCAGCAGACAATCCCACAGGTGAACAGAAAGGAAAGCTTGTAGCCCTGCCCATCCACCTTACCACTCACCCAACCCAACACCTGGGGACTCACGTCTGTGGTTCTCGTTTCTGTGGTTGGGTGGGGACCGGGTCTCCTGGTCTTGGGCCTCATCCCCCTCCTCGCTGGCCAGGTGAGTGTGAGCATAGTGGTAGCTGAGTCCCGGCCGGTTCTTGTAGCGCTTGCCGCAGACTAGAGAGGAAAAGAAGAAAGGAAAACAAAAATGTCAGCAACGTCTGCAGCCGCTGCCATCAATCTCCCAGGCAGTGGCTCATCCAGCCACCCCAGAGCTAGTTTCCTTAAAAAAATGTCTCCCACTCCCAACACCCCTCCCCCACTGGACAGAACCAACAGCGCTATAACAGCATGGACCCAGGTAAAGAAAAACCCCAGAAGTTGAACTGAGTAAGAGCACCATCATTTCCTAGCTGTGAGGCCCTGGGAAAGTCACTTGCCCTCTCTGTGCCTCAGGTTTCTTCAGAGGGAAAATGAGACTCATAATAGTACTTCACTCTTGAGTTGTTATGATGAGTTAATCTCCATGCAAAGCACTTTAGAACAGAGCTGGGCATATGGGAAGGGTGATCGTTATTATAACTTTGAAGTTAAAAGGTACTAGGAGTCTATTTTGGCTTCCCAGGTGGCGCTAGTAGTAAAGAACCTGCCTGCCAATGCAAGAGATGTAAGAGGTGCAAGTTCAATCCCTGGGTCAGGAAGAATCCCTGGAGAAGGGCATGGCAACCCACTTCAGTATTCTTGCCTGGGGAATCCCATGGACAGGGGAGCCTAGCAGGCTATAGTCCATAGGGTCACAAAGTGAGACACGACTGAAGTGACTTAGCACGCACAGACTGGAGTCTATTTAATTTAATCCAATATCCCGTATATAGATGAGGCAAGTGAGGCCCAGCAAGGTTAAGCGGTGTGCCTGGGAACACACAGCTAGTTAGGGATGAGCCAGCCACCGGAACCCAGGTCTCCTGGACTCTTGTGCAGTTCTCCTTCTGCCACCCTCTGGTTGACTCTGTATTAAGTACAAAAGCTTTATGTGGATCATATTTTTGATGTATGTGATTTTTGTGCCACTTCCACCATGAAAACCATAAATCCGAGGCATCCTTGGTAAATGTGCTAGCCAGGAGCTTGTGTCCTTGATGGCTCAAGGAGTCTCTGATACCCCAAATCTCTAAAGATGTGTCCCGGCAGGCCCTACCACTCAAGCGGACAGTCGGAGACAAGGGCAACAAGCAACACAAATATGGTTTCTTGGGGGCCAAAAAGATGAAAGGGGCAGCTCCCTTGGTTGTCTGCTCAGCACACAAATGGCTAAGACCAGACCACTGTCACCCCGCTCCCTACCACAAAGCCCAACATCCCAGCCCCTGGAGGGACAGCACTTCTGGTAGCAGAAGTCTTGAGGGTCTTCCAGTAAAAATCCTGTGCCGACCCTCTCATCTTGCCCCCACCTCTCCCCAGCAGAGTAAACCCCACCCAATCTGTTGGATCAGCTGAAATTGGTAGCTTTAAGAGACTCTCCCTTCACATGCCTGGGTTATAGCTGTGAGAGTAAACACTTCACAAAGTGGAAAGAGCACAGGCTCCATCATCAGACATGGGTTCAAATCCCACTTCCAGGGGCCAAAGTTGACCAGCTGCATGATCTCCACAGTACAGAGAAGAGCTGTGACTCAATGCTCTTACCAGCCTCCCTTATTATTTCTAGTGGGGTTTCCTTTCTTTCCTGCTGGCTTAGACAGTAAAGAATCCGCCTGCAATGCAAGAGACCTGGGTTCGATCCCTGAGTCAGGAAGATCCCCTGGAGAAGGGAATGGCTACTCACTCCAGTGTTCTTGCCTGGAGAATTCCATGGCCAGAGGAGCTTCACAGAGTACAGTCCACGGGATCTCAGAATGGGACACAACCGAGCAACTTTTTTTTTTCCTTTCTTACTAGATTCTCTTGGGTTTTTCAAGTATTATAACCTTCAGCAAAAAATATATGATGTCATCTCTTCTTTCTCATATTTATACAAACTATTTTATCTTCTTAGTTTAATTCATTTGGAAGAATCACCAAGACCGTATTCTAAGACAGCAAAAGTAAGTTTTTCCTAATGTAGTGAAATTGCATTTAGTGATTCACGGTTTAGAAGTCACTGTAAGTGACTAGGTTTTATTCTCTATCAAGTTTAAGCAGTTTGTCTTATTCCTGAGTTAGTTTTATTACAGGAGAATTTTACCAGCTGGCCTTTCAGCATCTACTAATATATGATGCTACTTTAGTTTGTTGATATGGTGAATTACATTGATTTCCTAATGCTTCCTACTATTGAGCCATTCTTGCATTCCTAGGATGCACCCCCTTTGATTGGAGGGTATTATCTTTTTGATATACTGCTGCATTCTACTTTCTAATTTTACATCTACTCTCAGACTTGAGATAGGTCTATAATTTTTCACCTATCTTTTATCTTGCTTTTCAATCACATAATTATTTTGACTTCCAAAAATGAATTGAGTTCTCTGTGGAATTGAATAAGACACATAATCCCTATGTGAGTTTTTTTTTTATCTGAAAACGACAATAGTACTACTTACCTTGAAGAATTATAGATAACATTTGTAAATTATCTCACTCAGTACCCATCACCTAATAGATGCTCAAGAAACAGTGGTGAGGGGAGAGGGGCTTCAGCGTGGTCTACCACAGGAGACCACAGGAGGCGCTGGACCCTCCTGAAAGAGGGACTTTGACCTTTACCTCTACTAAGGAATCTGGCAATTGTCTGGACTATCTCAACAAGGTGAAAGTCTGAAATCCAAGTTGGTGATCAAGTTGTTGACCTAGTAACTATAAATTCAAGTCCTGCAATTGGCTTCCCTCTCTTTCTTTCCCCTTCATGGGCACACATAAATATTGCAAAAAAAAAAATAACATGGCACTACACATCTCAATTCCATTTCACTCAGGAAACGGGCCCTAAGGAGACCTCTGAGGCACACTGTGGGCCTGCTTGTGGCTTTTTCTATTTAACCTTTTAAATGATCTAAGGGCAATAAACAGCAAATTACGGGGTCACTGGACATAAATTCATTTTATTACCAAGCATATTACTGGTGAGGAGTAAATGTGTTTATTAAAATAAGGACAATAACATCAGTACTGATTCGGGGACACCTCAGCCACCTCTGCAAGCTCTCCCACCACACGCTCCACTGCATTTTATTTGAGTCATTTTGTTGTGATTACAGCTTGTTGTTGTTGTTTTAGTCACTAAGTTGTGTCTGACTCTTTTGTGACCCGTGGACTGTAGCCCACCAGGCCCCTCTCTCCAGGGGATTTCCCAGGCAAGAATACTGGAGTGGGTTGCCGTTTCCTTCTCCAGGGGATCTTCCCAGCCCAGGGATCAAACCTGGGTCTCCTGCATTGGCAGGCGGATTATTATTTTTTTTTTTTTAGTTTATTTATTTATTTTAATTGAAGGTTAATTACTTTACAATATTATGGTGGTTTTTGCCCTATCGACATGAATCAGCCACTCGTGTACATGTGTTCCCCCATCGTGACCCCCCGCCCGCCTCCCTCTGCACCCCATCCCCCTGGGTTTTCTCAGAGCACCAGTTTTGAGTGCCCAGGCAGGCGGATTCTTTACCACTGAGCCACCACACTGTCTTCCTTAATCACAGAATCCCAGGATCTTAAGAGTCATGTGGTCTAACTAGCTATCCAATTGTTTTATTCCCACGAACACTCTAGATGCCTTTCTGGAACAACTCCACTGATGGGGAACTCACTACCCACCCAAGTGGACATTTCTTCCTTGGTTTCCTAAAATTATGGCTAGGACTGCCCTGGAGGGCCTCTCCTAGGACCGTTTCATATCAATTTCCTCTTGATGTCAACGACTCTACCTCTCATGCTGCCAAACACATTTTACACCTTCAAAACATACCCACTGAACAGCTGATGAGTGAACCCAGCAACAAAACCAGGAGATGGGGGAGGAGGTAGGTGTGCAGAATCGGCTCCATCTATCCACATTAATCTCACACTAATAGTTCTTAAAGCCTACAAAACCAAATCCAAGCAAAAAGCTTCCCTTAGCTCCTTCCCCAACATCACAGAGAGTAACTGTTTTTAGAGCAGATCCTTTTGCTAGAAGAGAGATTCTCAAAGAGTAATCCCCAGACCAGCACCTTCAGCAGCACCTGGGAAGCTGTTAGAGATGCAGATTCTTGGGTTCTGCCCCAGGCCTACCGGATCAGAAAGGCCGGGGTAGAGTCTGGCAATCTGGGTGTTAACAGGCCCTGTAGGTAACTGTGAATATGCACTACAGTTTGAGAACCACTGTTAGAAGATTGAATATTTTGAGGCTTGACTCCCACCCTACGTCTGCCTGCCCTTCTGGATGGATGGTGGTGGCAGGCAGGGGCAGTGGGAGGCAGCCCTGAGATCTGTGTTCCATTATTAGAAGTAACAGAACCAGATGGCACATGGAGGTCCCGGAAGCCAGACCCCTTAACCACGATCCCTACATGCAGAGCTTTCCAGCTGGAGCTTCATTTTTTACCACCTGCTTATACAATGTCATTCCTTCATCACCAGGTCTTCAAGAAAACATTTATTAGACACCTAGTGTGTGCCCAATCTTGAGCACCAGAGGACAAAGATAAATGAGCCCCAGTCCCCTCCCTCCAGGAGTCCGCAGTCTAGTAGAGGAGATACACACATCAGCTAGCAAAGAGGGAGGTGGGACCCATGCACCAATGTGAGCTTGTGCATGGCAAAGAGGAGGGCCCAGTGCATGGGCTTGAGGCAGGGATGGGGGGATAGCTTCCCGGAGGAGGTGGATGAGCTATGGCACGTGAGATAGCAGGACAACACCAGGCAGACAGAGGAGGAGGGCCTGTGGGCACCAAAGCATATTCCACCAGCACCTCTGGGACCTGCAGGATGTTTAGTAAAGCCGGTGGGAAGCAGGCTTCGGGGTGGGTGTGAGGAGACTAGGGAGAGGAAGGTGGGCAGGACTTTATTCCGACAGTGGGAGGCCAGGGAAGGACTGTGTGTATCCGGAGGACCTACTTAATCAGATTTATATGTTAGAGATACCGCTTTAGACTCTAGTGCAAAAGGTGGATTTTGAGATGGCAGGAGGCTATTTTAGGGCTTCCCTGATGTCTCACATGGTAAAGAATCTGCCTGCAATGCAGGAGACCCAGGTTCGATCCCTGGACGGGAAGATTTTGTGGAGAAGGGAATGGCAGCCCATTCCTGTTAACTATAAAGACATCCTGAAATCACCTAAAGCTAATGTCAAGTTGAGTCGGACACGACTGAGCAACAACAAAAACAGAGGCTACTTCAATTTTTAATGTGTGAACAATGAGGACTTCAGGATAGGAAGGAGGTTAGAGAGAATCTGGTAGAAGTGGGAGCAGGTGGGAGGAAGCAGCAAGGAGGAGCCTAAAAAGACTTGGACTAACTCAGCTTCCTGGCCATGTGCTATCCAGCACCCGTCCACCTCCCCAGCCTCACCTGGAACCACATTCTGCCTCCTTCTTGGACTTCCTGCCCATTGACCTTTCATTTCTTAAACAGTTTTCTTTCCACCACAGAGCCTTTGCACAAGCCTCTGCCCAGAATGTCCCCCAGCTCCAGTTTTCCTGATTAACTTCAGTTAATGATCCTTCATGATCCTTCAGTTCTCCAGTATTTCCAATCACAATTAGGACCCTGGTGTGCTATCTTACCAGGATGAGTCGTGTGTCAGTACATGTCTCTCCCCCTAGCAGCAAGCATGGCAAGCCCCGAGTGTCTGGACACTGATGCAGCCCCAGCACTCAGCTCAGGGCCTACACTAAGGGAGGCAATAAAAACACCCAGGCTTCTGATTTGGGCAGTAGGGTGGAAGCATGTAGCAGGAGAATCAGATTTAAAGAAGGAAGGGAATGAGTTCAGTCTGGAGTGGAGATCTTGGATTAAGTTATTCCAAACTGCCACCCTCACCGTGGAAGAGCTGCCACAGTTAAAGCAGGATTCCCCAATCTGCGGCTGGCTTATATAGCTGGAGTTTTAGGAAGGAGATGCGGATGTTGGAGCTGGCAGGGTGGCAGTGGAACTAATGGATCGGGAGAGAATGAGGAGAGGAAGAAGAAAGGTGTGGACACAGGACAGAACTCAGAAAACACCAGTATCTTAAGAGTCTGGTGGAGAAAGAGAAACCAACATAAAATTTTTGTTACGAAAAAGTTACACACACCAGACTTCCCTGGTGATCCAGTGGCTAAGACCCCACCTTTAAATGCAGGCAGAGGGGTTTGATTTCTGGGTGGGGAACTAAAATCCCAACGCCAAAACTAAGAGTTCACACGCCCAAACTAAAGATCCACATGCTGCAGCAAAGACGGAAGAGGCCGCGTGCTGCACCTAAGACCGGGCACAGCCAAATAAATGAAAATAAATAAATAAAAAGAAAGAAAGAAAGACTCACGCAGCAGTGAGTAACCTAGGCCAGAGGAGCAGGGTTTCCAAGTGATATTAGAGATGACACCACCAGTCTCGGTTCCTGCTAAAAGCTACTGATTGAGTACCACGTGCCAGGCCTGACCTGGGGCTTCGAGGACATTTGCTCACAGTCACACGCATCCTCATTTTCTAGAGGCAGAGCCTGGATAAGGTCAGATGCCCCAGAGGGCCAAGAAGAATGGGGCCTGAGAAGAGACCACCGGGCTCGGCAATTAGAAGTCACTTAGTGAGCACGGAACCCACAGACTCCCAGAGGACAAGATAAGGCTGCAGGGAGCTAGGACGCTTCTGGAAATGAGGAAGTGGTGATGGGGCTGACAGACCATTCCTTTCAGCATGGCTGCAGAAGAGGAAAGAGTCAGCTGGTGGATGGATGGGACTGTGGAGTCCACAGAGACTGATCAGGGCTTGTCCTTTAACAGAACAGATCCTGAGCAGGCTCGGAGGCTCAAGGGAAAGAGGCAGGAGGGAGAGGGGAGTTGGAAAGGCAGGGTTAGGAGAGACTGGAGCTCATGGAGCAAGATGTGATGTGTGTGCTTAGTCGCTCAGTCGTATCCGACTCTTTGTAATCCCCTGGACTGTAGCCCGCCAGGCTCTTCTGTCCATGGGGATTCTCCAGGCCAGAATAGTGGGGTGGGTTGCCATTTCCTTCACCAGGGATAGAAGCCAGGTCTCCTGCATTGCAGGCAGATTCTTTACCATCTGAGCCACCAGGGAAGCCCATGGAACAAGATGCCTGACCCCAAAACAAAGCTGCTGACCCAAGTCCCAGTCCTTCAGATGACTTCATCCTAGGGCCAAGAGATTCCTAAGATTGATTTTGGTTGAAGTGCATTCTAGATAAGACTGCTGCATTGAGATGAAAAGAAATGCCATGGAAATCCTGCTTTGACTGGTTTGGAAGAGAAGGAACGTCCAGCACCATCTCACCTTCTATATGGAGTTTGTCGCATCTTCCTGCTGCTCTGAACACTTGTGAACCAGTTTTGTAAACGTGAGACCGGTGCATTCAGGTTGGGTTCCGGGGTCAGGAGGGCCCCACGCTTGGTTTAATGTTTTGCTGTCATTAAATGTAAATGTAATTTACAGTAAATGTTTGCTTTCACCTTGAAATTTTAATACTATGAAACAAAGAGCCCCTTATTTGCATTTTGTACTGGGCCCTGCAAATTATGCATCTGGTGGACTTCCCCGGCCTTTCAATGCAGGGATCGTGGGTTCAATCCCTAGTTAGGGAATTAAGATCTTATATGCTGCATGATGTGACAGATTAAAGAAAAAAAAAAGCATCTGGTCCTGGAAACCTATGGGAGCAGGGGGTGGAGATCTGGGACTGAGTTATTCCAAAAAGTCACCCTGGTCGTGTAAGAGCTGCCACAGTGAACGCAGGACCCAGCCGGCTCTACAGGAGTAAAGTTCCCCTCTGAGGTAACTAGTAATAGGAAACCTGGTCGGAGTGGTTAGTCATTCAACAGTGGTCATTTTAGTGCCAGCGACAGCTCTGGCCTGCTTCTCGGTCAACCCTTCCTTCAGAGAGACAGGATCTGTCTTGGATGTGGGTAAGCTGATCTGAACTGCCTGGGTTCAAATCCCAGCTCTGCTGCTGACTGACTGTGTGATCTTGGGCGAGTGGCTAAATCTCTCTGTGCCTTAGCATCCTCTCGGGAAAACAGGACGATCACGGCAGCCCACATACTGCACAGCTGGGAGGCTACGTGAGAAAATACATTGAAAGCAGCGCAGGGCTCGCAGTAAGCCTCAGCCGTCGTCAGCCGTCGTCCACACTGCAGATCCACAAA
Organism: Cephalophus harveyi; assembly: GCA_006410635.1. NCBI lineage: Eukaryota > Metazoa > Chordata > Mammalia > Artiodactyla > Bovidae > Cephalophus > Cephalophus harveyi. The sequence goes on from SJYT01028172.1 coordinate 67,575, forward strand.
GGGAATAAACCCTAAAGGCGCGGTGGGGGGGTGGGAGGAACTAGTAGTTTCTCCTCTGAAGTCTGGGGTGATGGAGTTGCAAGAAAATAGAATGTTGGGAAAGTATTAGAACCATCTGCTATCCTTTTATCACGTCAGCAATCTCACTCTGGAATTATCTGTCGTGCAGAATCAGACTGAGCCCCAAGACGGCTGAAGCATTCAGAGAGGGCTTCGCCCCCTCCTCCAGCTCCCGTCTCCCTCCCCGGGGCAGGCTCCTTGGCCAGGCGCCTCTGAAGCCAGCACCCCGGGACCAGTCAGCCTTGCCTGTGCACAACCTAAGGTCCTTCTTTTCACCTTGGCAGCTCGCACCTGGATCATGTGTTCCCGGCACGGAGCACATGGAGAGGGCTGGTTGTGACAACGAGGAAGGTCCGGCTTGCCTCCCTCTCTCTCCTTCCCCTGGGGCAAATCCATCTGTCAAGCTGCAAAATGAGAGCTTGCCCACTTCCCTACCAGGGCTGGAGTCTCCAGGCAGGACCTCCTGTCTGGAGCTATGAATACCTTTAGCGCTGCCCCAGAATATTTACAGCATGATACGACCCCCCTCCCTCAACTGCACTTCAACCCTACATCCCTCACTCCTTCTGAGGATGGGGGAGGACGGGGAGGCAGGGGAGGAGGGAGGAAGAGGAGGAGGAGGAGGAACAATCAGGGGCAGTGTGCGTGAACAAAGCCGGCTGCAGAGACAGCAGAATCCTTCCTGCCGGGGAGAAGCGGCCGCCTTCCCCACTGATAACTTAATGACTCTGGCACATTTTCATCAGCCCAACTTGGAGCACGCAGTGGGTATCTGAGCCAGTGGTTTCTGAGAGCCTGAAAGCAGTGACTGAAAGCAATTACGGGATGAGTGTCCAAGAGACAAAGCCTGGGCCTTGGGAGTCACCGGGCTGCATCTCTTTCCCAGCTCTGCCCCTGGCACTTCCATACAGCCCTCAGGATGCCACTTCCCTTGCTCTGCAGCTCGACTTCCCCTTCTGTAAAAATTGACCCAGCGGGGCCTGTCACCTGCCAGTGCCTCCAAGGCAGCCTGCTTACAGACTATCGGGCAGGCACACATTCTTACATGGAGCCTCACGATAGCTCAGGAGGTAGGGATTGTCACCCCATTTCACGGAGGAGGAAACAGTCTGGAGGCACGGAGACCGCTCACTAAATGGCAAAGGTGGGATTTGAACTCAGGCCTGCTGAAGCACACGGACTCAAAGATACGCTGCTCATTCTCCGTGCACCACCCCTCCCAGTGCCCGGAGCTGACCTCTACGGCCTCGTGCCCTCTGCTTCCGGTGGCGTTTGGTCATTGGGAAGGATGGAGGGTGAGGAGAGAGGCATTGGGGATCTTCTCCATGCCCGTCCCTGCTCAGGCAGCACCCCTGGAGCAGGGTGACCTCCCCCCAGATCCAGTCTCCCCTGTGAGCCAATGTCCTACGTGAAGGCTAGCCCTCCCTGCTCCTTGGGATTCAGGATGGGGAGGGCTCCCCTCCCTTGCTGGTACCTTTATCCTGCCCACACCTCCGCAATCACGCCACCATCAAATTCTCTGCCACTCAGCCCTTCTAAGGTTGAACTCTATGGCCGGCTGGGGCCAAGACAGCAAAAAGCAGGGGCCATCTAGACAGGGGACTCATACTAGTAGGACCAGACTGGTCCAGATGTTTGGGGACCCCCACACCTTCCTGACTTCCCTAGTGGTTCAGATGGTAAAGAATCTGCCTGCAATGCAGGAGGCCTGGGTTTGATTCCTGGGTCGAGAAGATCCCCTGGAGAGGGAATGGCAACTCATTCCAGTATTCTTGTCCGGAAGATGCCATGGACAGAGGAGCCTGGTGGGCTACAATCCATGGAGTCACAAAGAGTCAGACACAACTGAGCAACTAACACTGACACCTTCCTGACAACCCTCAGTGTTCTCTCTGGAGAACCATCAAGGGGCGGTGGAGGCATGTCTACACCAATCCCCTCTCCCCAACCTCCGAGTGAGGAGAAGCACCAAGTGAGAAAAGCCCTGCTGTGAATGAGCTTGGGACAAAACCCAGGGGACTGCAAAAAGCCATTAGCTCAGACTTGTGTATGCGGGGTGGAGTGTTAATCCCTACGACTAAGTTAAACGCCCAGTCTTTTCTCAGGAGTCAATAATGGCTCTATGGAACTCAAGCAATAAAACTGGTGGCTTCACCAATGAATGGCCCAGGTCCTGCAACATTCAGGCACCAAGAAGGTCCTCTTGGGCAAGCCCAGGTGGGCTTCCCTCTCCCATCCTCTCGAGCCAGAGGCTGGCAGTGCGGGTGGCCCTCTGCACACCTGGGGTCTGGCCTTGGTGATAACACTAACGCATCATGCACCCTTACACACAAAAAAAACCCTTTCTGGGCTGGTTTCCCTGTTTGTAAAACATGGCAGTTGCCTCAGACCATCTCTGAGTCTTGCCGTTCTAACACTGCACATCTCTTTGTTTCTCTGGGCCCTCCAGATCCTCCTGCAGCAATGACTCCCTCGACAGTGACAGAAAAACGACGTAGGTTCCCAGCCACAGGATCCACCCAGCGGCTGCGTCTGCCCCTCCCCACCCCATCAAGCCAGGTCAGCAGAGGCCTTTCTGTGGCCTCATGTTTCTTTCAGGCCACCCTTGGCACTTACTTTAAGCTGAAGTCTTCTGGACAGAAACACAAGGGTCTGGAGGAGGTGGGGTGGGGGTGTAACATCTGGATTTTTCCAAGCCATATTCCCCAGGGCCTGCACTGACCCACGTATTAGGAGAGAGCCCAGAGCTAGGATCTACCAAATGCCAGTGATCCACAAGTCCTGTGTCTGCATCAAGGGAGAACGTTCTGCATATTTGAGGAATTTACTGTATGTGAATGTGGCTACAGGTTTAAAAAATTAAAACACAAGAATGGAGATAAGCAACAAGGCTTCCATTTCAAAATACTCTATAACTTAATTCTGTATCCCCAGCAGAGAAATGCAGAAATTCCCCACACCAAAGCATTAAATGTGTTGGTGGAACTCTTTATTGCACCGTTGAGAAGCAGGGTAACATAATTCTGGTGAACTCTGAGGTCAGTCGTCCTATGCCAGTTAATTGGCTGTATGACCTTGGGCAAGTTTCTTAATCTCTCCAAACCTCAGTTTGTTTGACTGTAAAATAGGGATAATAATAGTTTTATACCTCATATGGATATTGTCAGAACTGAATGAAAGGGAAAGAAAGTGAAAGTCGCTCAGTCGTGTCCAACCCTTTGTGACCCCATGGACTATACAGTCCATGGAATTCTCCAGGCCAGGATACTGGAGTGGATAGCCTTTCCCTTCTCCAGGGGATCTTCCCTACCCAGGGATTGAACCCAGGTCTCCCGCATTGCAGGCAGATCCTTTACCAGAACTGAATGTGTCCATCCTTTAAAGTACTTAGCACACTGCCTGGCACACAGCAAATGTTCACTAAACACTAGCTATTTCTGATCATTAATTTAACTCTATCAGAATGCTTCCCTGGTCCCTCACAACTCCAGCAGCCAGAGCACAGAACACAACTGGGGACTCAGCCTAAGCGTGAAATAAATACCCTTTCTTGACTTAGTACAAAAAATAAATATTTATTGAGCATATTTATGAACCAGGCAGTGAACTAATGGTTTTCACACATAACAGTCTCATTTTACCCTCTTGAAAACACTCTAAAGTCAATCTTATTGTCCTCACTTGACAGAAAAAGAAACTCAGGCACAGAGAGGTTTTCATGATTTGCCCAAGGTCATGGCTAGGTTATATCGTAGTAAAGACGCAAATGCTGGGCTTCTGATTCAAGAGCCATCTTCTTTGGACCTTATAGAGATGCTGCCTTTGATCCCTTATTCTAGTGAATCATACATTAGCCCATCCTTAGCTTTCCTGGTGGCTCAGTGGTAAAGAATCTGCCTGCCAATGCAGGAGACACGATTTCACTCCCTGGGTTGGGAAGATCCCCTGGAGAAAGGCATGGCTACCCACTCTAGTGTTCTTGCCTGGAGAATCCCATAGACAGAGGAGCCTGGTGGGCTACAGTTCGTAGGGTCGCAAAAGAATCTAACACAAGTTAGCAACTAAACAGCAACAACAATTAACTTAAAGAGTAAAATATCATTCTTTTTTTAATCTTCATTGAAAATAATTTCAATAATAAATATAACTGTCCACAGTTCGGAGGAAGATAAACATAGAAAGGTAAAAAAAAAAAAATCAGATGCAATATCTTAAAGTGTGGCATCCCCCAAACATTTGGGAATCTGGCCAGTGTCCTCTCTTATGGGATATCAGGTGAATATCTGACCTAAATACTTCCTCAGATGCTTTATTTGTGAGACCCAACCTACTGAGTTTGTCTCAATGACCCTTACCTGAAGCAGGCCCCCATCCACCAATGACATCAGTATAAGTCCCTCACTAACTTTGGGGAAACACGTGTACATTAGCATCTGTGAGACATCTCTGCCTAGATATCCTTCCATGTCCACAAACCTGGCTGTCAAAGTGTCACTGCTCTCCCAAATTACCTCCTCCTCCTCTAGAATATTCCAGTTAAGTCTCCCTCATGTCTCCACTACTCAGGCTCAAGACTTTGGGAGTTACTGCTGCCGCCTCCCTCTCTCTTGCTTGCACCCTACAACCTGTCTGTCCTCTGCCAGGTTCTGCGAGTTTCTTTTTCACAAAGGCTTGCTTGTTTGCCCCATCCATTTTGTTCCTGTTGTCACCACCATCCAGACTTCATGTCTTCTTCCCAGAAAAGGCTCCTGTTAGCCACAGGCTTCGGGCTCTCTTCCCTGGACACCTAACCCTAGAGATGAACCATTCCAGAGATGTCTCCAGGACCATCCACAACTCACCATGGACTATACAGGCCAAACTCTAAGCACCTCAGCCTGGTGTTTCGAGCATCCTTATGCAACCCTCTACCTCCCAATCTCCCTCCCCAAACACTCTGCGTCAGCCACGCTGGTCTATCTTCCATCCTGGTGTGTGCAACCCACATTCATCAACATTTTGGGAGTGACCACTGGGCTGGGTCTGGGATGCAAGTTGAATATGACACAGCCCCTGCTCTCAGAGGCTCACCGTCCAGCTGGAAGAATGGGCAAATAGACAAACTGTTATCATGCGATGTGAGAGGCAGCCTATGCAGAGGTATATATAAGGCGAGGCAAACTCTAGGAGGTGGTGAGTGACCAGTGGGGGGTAGTGAGATTGCAGAGGAGAGAGAGACTGCCCACTGGGATCAAATCTTGGCTCTGCCGGTTACTCACTGTGTAACCTCAGGAAAGCTAAAAAACCCCTCTCCTCCTCAGAATCCTTATCTGTAGGATGGAGATGATCACACCATGCATCTCCTAGTACTTTCTCAAGGATTAAAGGATATAGACAGGACTCCCGGGGGGCCCAGTGGTTAAGAGTCCACCTGCCAATGCAGGTGGTACGAGTTCGAGTCCCGATTCAGGAACTAAGATCCCACATGCTGCAGAGCAGCTAAGCCCACGCACCACAACTACTGAAGCCGCCCTCTAGAGCCTGTGAGCCGGAAGTACTGAGGCTGGGCCACCGAGAGCCTGTGCTCTGCAACAAGAGAAGTCACCACAATGAGAAGCCCGTGCACCGCCGCCAGTAGCCCCGGCTTGCTGCAATTAGAGAAAGCTCTCGCATAGCAACAGAAAGTAAATAAATATTTTTAAAATATTTTATTTAAATATATAACAAAAGAATTAGTATAGATGAAACCGATGGAACATTCCAGGCCCATAATATAAATCAGCAGACTTTTGCCATCACTATTACTACTTCCCTGCTGACTCCCACATACCCCTCCATCCCTGGAGACCTCAATTCAGCATACTCTCACCGAGGACCTGTGTGGCATCCTAGGGAAGCACCCTCTGCCACTGCAGTCCCTGGCCCTGGCCCTGCCCTCCCCTGGATTCCTACGGCGCTATCTTTCTACTCGAAGAAAACTGCCTGTGTTCTCTCGTCCTGTGACAGCAGCCTTCTCTTGCCAACAGCACTGGAGACAGAGGAAATGAGGAAAAGGCAAAGGTGGAAGAAACAGTCATTAAGCACATACCGTGCATGTGCAAGCATTTTTACAGACATTATCACAGGCAGCTTTCTCAACCGCATCCATCCCTGGTTCACACCTCGGGACAATGGACACTCCCAGCGGCAAGATGATTTTCTTGAAAAATTCTGGATAACAAGTTAACAAGCGGCAGGGCCACAGTCTGACCTCAGGCTTCTCACAGCAAAGTCAGCACACCTCCTTCTTCATGCAGCTCTTGCTAACCCACTTCCCTGAGCCCCAACCAGGACTCGAAATAAGAGAAATCAAAAGGCTATGCACCAGGCCCTTCGACCCCACAATTCTGCTTCTGGGAAAAATAAAAGCGTTATGTAAAGATAGAGCTGCAAGACTGTTTTTAATCATGGTCAAGTTTTGGTCCAAACATCCAATAAGTAAAACAATGATTGGGCAAACTGGGACATGGCCATATCATGGAACACCATATAGCCCTGAAATGTTGTTATAAAAGTGTCCCTATCAACATGGAAGGATGGTCCTTGTGTGTTGTTGAGTGGGAGATGGGCTAACATGGTACATATTATTTATTGGGGGGGAGAGAGGGTATAGTAGATGGAAACCATAAAGAGAACTCTAAAACAGGACACAATGAAATAAAATTCAAGTTATCTCTGAAGCGTAAGATTATGGGTGATTTTTAGTTTTCCCTTTATGCTTATCTGTAACTTCTGATTTTTCCATCATCAGTTCAGTTCAGTCGCTCAGTCGTGTCTGACTCTTTGCGACCCCACGAATTGCAGCACGCCAGGCCTCCCTGTCCATCACCAACTCCCAGAGTTCACTCAGACTCACGTCCATCGAATCAGTGATGCCATCCAGCCATCTCATCCTCGGTCATCCCCTTCTCCTCCTGCCCCCAATCCCTCCCAGCATCAGAGTCTTTTCCAATTAGTCAACTCTTCGCATGAGGTGGCCAAAGTACTGGAGTTTCAGCTTTAGCATCAATCCTTCCAAAGAAATCCCAGGGCTGATCTCCATCAGAATGGACAGGTTGGATCTCCTTGCAGTCCACGGGACTCTCAAGGGTCTTCTTCAACACCACAATTCAAAAGCATCAGTTCTTCGGTGCTCAGCCTTCTTCACAGTCCAACTTTCATATCCATACATGACCACAGGAAAAACCATAGCCTTGACTAGACGGACCTTTGTTGGCAAAGTAATGTCTCTGCTTTTCAATATACTATCTAGGTTGGTCATAACTTTTCTTCCAAGGAGTAAGCGTCTTTTAATTTCATGGCTGCAATCACCATCTGCAATGATTTTGGAGCCGCCCAAGATAAAGTCTGACACTGTTTCCACTGTTTCCCCATCTATTTTCCATGAAGTGATGGGACCGGATGCCATGATCTTCGTTTTCTGAATGTTGAGCTTTAAGTCAACTTTTTCACTCTCCACTTTCACTTTCATCAAGAGGCTTTTTAGTTCCTCTTCATTTTCTGCCATAAGGGTGGTGTCATCTGCATATCTGAGGTTATTGATATTTTTCCCGGCAATCTTGATTCCAGCTTGTGTTTCTTCCAGTCCAGCATTTCTCATGATAAACGTATGCTATTTCTAACTGGATGACAAAGTAATTCAAGAGGGCTTGCATATAGGTATAAAACAAACTTAAGGTTACCAAAGGGGAAGAGAGGAGGGATAAATTAGGAGTGTAGGATTAACAGATGTACAGTACCGTATACAAAATAGATGAACAGCAGGATTCACTATTTAGCACAGGAAACTGTTGGGCTTCCCAGGTGGCGCTAGTGGTAAAGAACCCACTTGCCAATGTAGGAGACATAAGAGACTAGGGTTCAATCCCTGAGTCAGGAAGATCCCCTAGAGGAGGGCACGGCAACTCACTCCAGTATTCTTGCCTGGAGAATCCCATGGACAGAGAAGCCTGGCGGGATACAGCCCATAGGGTCCCAAAGAGTAGGAAAAACTGAAGCAACCTAGCGTGCATGCACAGGGGACTATATTCAATATCTTGTAATAATCTATAATGAAAACAACTGAAAAGAGAATATAGATAATAAGTATATAAAATATATGTATATATAATCACGTCACTTTGCTGTACATTTGAAACTAACACAATACTGTAAATCAACTATACTTCAATAAAATAAAAAGAGGGTGTGGGTTACAGGCAAGGCAATCCTAGGTTTGGTGGTCAAGGACACGGTTCTTGAGAGAGTGAGAAGGTCTGAGGGTATGAATGAGAAACTTCGACAGTTCCCCAGCCCAGTCTCTGACCAGCCCTGCTGTGACAACCTGCAACCTGCGTCCATGATGCGAGGACACTTAAATATTTAAACAGTCCCAGCTTTGCAGGAACAAATGCACTGGGTCTCTAGGGATCAATCCCATGCCACAGGCCCTGCTCCACAAATCACGTTTCTGGGGCATGGAGCCTGTCCCCCCCCTCCCCCGCTGCACCCCACGCAAAGACCTGCAAGATAATATCAGCAACAACTGAGTGATGAGCCCAGCTTCCCTCCAGCGACAAGGGCAGCCAGCCTGAAGCCCACATTATTGGCTTTTCTGCTGCAGTTCGAAACTAGAAGCATGTGAGCCTTAGAGAATGTGGAGCCTTAATGCCCTCAGAAAATTTTTAATAAGACTGCAGTGGTCATCTGATTCTTCCTGTGCACTCAGCTACGAGGGGAAACGGCAGTGATTTTTAAGGAGGCTGAGGTCAAGCAGCCCTGGAGGAGCACACAGCAAGCCACTCCAGTGTTCTTGCCTAGAGAATCCCATGGACAGAGGAGCCTGGCCGGCTATGGTCCATAGGGTCACAAAGAGTCGGACACAAGTGAAGTGACTGAGCATGCACGCACACACGCACAAAGTCAAGTAGAGTTTCTGAAACACTGTGGGGGCAGCTGGGGCTGCTCTAGGCCCCTGCATGTCGGTCTAATGTCCTATATCCTGACATACTATGTCCCAGGGAAAGAGCCTCGCTGTTAAGCCTGGGAAGAAAGGAGCCCATGATGGGGTAAAGGCAACTGACTGAGGAGGTCTAGAGACTCAAGAAAGGAGCTGAGGCTTCTGCGGCAGTTCAGTGCTTAAGATTCCGCATTTCCAGCGCGGGGGGCCCAGGTCTGATCCCTGGTCAGGAAACTAGATCACGCATGCCACAACTAAGGTCCAGCGCAGACAATTTTTTTTACAAAACGAGCTCCCGGGGCTTCCCTGGTGGCTCCGTAGTGAAGAATCATCCTGCCAGCTCAGGAGACACAGGTTCAATCCCTGATCCAGGAAGATCCCACATGCCACGGAGCAATGAAACCTGTGCGCCACGACTATTAAGTCTGTGCTCTGGAGCCCGGTAGCCACAGCTACTGAAGCCTGAGCACCCTAAAGCCCATGCTCCACATGGGCCACTTTGAGAGAGTGGCCTGGAGAGCATAACTGGAGAGCAGTTATGGGGAGCTCTCCATAACTGGAAAGCGGCCCCTGCTTGCTGCAACTAGAGAATGCCCATGCACGTTAATGAAGACCCAGTAGAGCAAAATTGAATAAATAAAATTTTCAAAAGGAAAAAAAAAAAAGGAGCTCCCCATGATTGACAAATGAGAGAAGTGGTGTCATAGCCACTTGAGGGGTGGAATGAAGGTAGAGCAAGGGGGTCTACCCCCAGATCCTGCTTTTTGTCCCAAACATGCTCCCTGGGGTCTACCACCCAGAAGACCCAGGCCCTATTCTGACACTGCCCCAACTGGACAGAGTTACAAGCCCACCAGGTTTCTAGAAGGGAGGCAACACAGTGAAGTCATGGGCCACACAATCAAAACTACACATCAGTGGGGTGGGGACGGTAGGGGACAGAGTTCTTGCTCATATGGAGACCGAGTTGAGACTGACAAGACTCAGAGGTGAGTCAAGTTCCCAGGAGGGCTTCCATCACATCTGCGTGCCTTCTGTCACTAATCTAACCTAATAACCCAGGTAGGGGTGGGAGGTAGAATGATTTTAATAGATTTAAATTGAAAAGGCTCAAAATTATGTAAACTATTCCATTCCACTTCAGCTATAATTACTACCTGATTCCAGCTTGCCAACCTGACACCGGGAAGCCGTCTGTCAACAGTGGACAGGGCCTCACCTCATAAATAAAGCGTGCTTGCTCATTTATTTATTGTTAAAGCATGTTGTTTCCTCGGCTTTCAGGAGAACCAAAGTCTCTTTCGGTGTGGAGCAGGACGTATTTGTTATTGCTGTTGTGTAGTCATTAAGTCGTGTCCAAATCTTTGCCACTCCATGGAACGCAGCACGCCAAGGCTCACCTGTCCTTCACCAGCTCCTGGAGCTTGCTCAAATTCATGTCCATTGAGTTGATGAAGCTGTCTAACCATTTCATCCTCTGCTGCCCCCGTCTTCTTTTGCCTTCAATCTTCCCCAGCATCAGGGTCTTTTCCAATGAGTCGGCTCTTCGCATCAGGTGGCCAAAGTATTGGAGCTTCAGCATCAGTTCTTCCTATGAATATTCAGGGTTGGTTTCCTTTAGGATTGACTGGTTTGATCTCTTGCACTTCAAGCGACTCTTAAGAATCTTCTCCAGCACCACAATTTGAAGGCATCAATTCTTCAGCGTTCAGCCTTCTTTATGGTTCAACTCTCACATCCATACCTGACTACTGGAAAAATCATAGCTTTGACTATACAAACTTTAGTCAGCAAAATGATGTTTCTGCTTTTTAATACACTGTCTAGCCTTGTTGTCGGAGAAGGCGATGGCACCCCACTCCAGTACTCTTGCCTGGAAAATCCCATGGATGGAGGAGCCTGGTGGGCTGCAGTCCATGGAGTCACGAAGAGTCGGACATGACTGAGCGACTTCACTTTCACTTTTCACTTTCACGCATTGGAGAAGGAAATGGCAACCCACTCGAGTGTTCTTGCCTGGAGAATCCCAGGGACGGGGGAGCCTGGCAGGCTGCCGTCTCTGGGGTCACACAGAGTCAGACACGACTGAAGCAACTTAGCAGCAGCAGCAGCTTTTTCATAGCTCTCCTTCCAAGGAGCAAGGGCCTTTTAATTTCATAACTGCAGTCACCGTCTGCAGTGATTTTGGAGCCTAGGAAAATAAAGTCTGTCACTGTTTCCATTTTTTTCCCCATCTATTTGCCATGAAGTGCTGGGACCGAATGCCATGATCTTCATTTTTTGAATATTGAGTCTCAAGCCAGCTTTTTCAATCTCATCAAGAGGCTCTTTATTTCCTCTTTGCTGTCTACCTGTAGAGTAGTATCATCTGCATATCTGAGGGTGTTGATATTTCTCCTGGCAATCTTGATTCCAGCTTGTGCTTCATCCAGCCCAGCATTTTGCATGATGGACTCTGCATATAAGTTAAATAAGCAGGGTGACAATATACAGCCTTGACATACTCCTTTCCCAGTTTGGAACCAGTCCGTTGTTTCATGTCTGGTTGTAACTGTTGCTTCTTGTCCTACATACAGGTTTCTCAGGAGAGAGGTGCAGTGGTCTGGTATTCCCACCTCTTTAAGAATTTTCCACAGTTTGTCATGATCCACACAGAACCAAATTCTCTATCAGTGTGGAGGAGGGCATATTAGCCAGCAGTCTGTGCAAAGATGTCTTGGAGTGTGTCCATTCTGGAGCTGGAGAAACAGGATTCACACCCCAGGTTCAGCATTAACTAGCTGTGTGACCTTGGATAAGTCCCCTCACCTCTCTGAGCCTGTTTCTTTTCGGTAAAGTGAACTCAAGGTTGGCCTCTCAAGGTTGGCGCTGGGATTGATAGAAGCAATGTATATAAAATGCTTAGCACCGTGCTCTGCACACATAAGCACCCATTAGCAGATGCTATCACCATAATCAGAAAAGGCTGGGAGCAAAAGACAAGTGTTGGCGAGAGTGTGGGGAAGTTGGAGCCCTTGTGCACTGTTGGTGGGAATGCCAAACGGTGCAGCTCCTGTGGAAAACAGTACAGAGTTTCCTTAAAAAATTAAAAGTAGAACTACCATTTGATCCAGCTGTCCCACATCTGGGTATTTATCCAAAAGAGTTGAAATCAATATCTCAAAGAGATATTAGCACTCAGGTTTGCAGCATTTTTCTCAATAGCCAGTTTGTGGAAACAACCTAAATGTCCATCAGTGAATGAACGGATACAGAAATGTGGCACACACACAGTGGAACACTAGTCATCCTTTAAAAGGAATATTGTGTTATTCAATGTACAATAACATAGATGAATCGTAAGAACACTGTGCTAAACAAAATAAGCCAGTTCTAGTCCGTCTAGTCAAGGCTATGCTTTTTCCAGTAGTCATGCATGGATGTGAGAGTTGGACTGTGAAGAAGGCTGTGCGCCGAAAAATTGATGCTTTTGAACTGTGGTGTTAGAGAAGACTCTTGAGAGTCCCTTGGACTGCAAGGAGATCCAACCAGTCCATTCTGAAGGAGATCAGCCCTGGGATTTCTTTGGAAGGAATGATGCTAAAGCTGAAACTCTAGTACTTTGGCCAAGGAGGGCATGGCAACCCACTCCAGTATTCTTGCCTGGAGAATCCCATGGACAGAGGAGCCTGGCAGGCTACAGTTCATTGGGTCACAAAGAGTTGGACACGACTGAGTGATTAAGCACAGCACCACACAGAAAGACAGGTATGGCATGAGTCTATCTATATGAGTTATCTAAAGTAGTCAAATCCATAGCATCAAAGACTGGAATGGTAGTGCTAGGGGCTGGTGGGGAATGGGTGATAGGAAATAGCTAATTAACGAGCATAAAGTTTCCATCAAGCAAGAAGAGCAAGCTCTAAAGACCTGCAGTACAACGATGTGCCCATATTCAACAGCATATAATATTCACTTAAAAATTTAAGAGGGTAGGTCTCAGGCTAAGTGTTTTTCCTACAATGTAATTAAATTTAAATTAACTTTTTTTTAATTTCTTTAAAAATAGAGAAAGAAAATAATAACTTCACAGATCACTTCTATTGTGCCCCGCAGAAGGGCAAATGGGTGCACTGTTCCTCCCTAAATGACTGAAACTTAGAGACAAATATTCTCCCTCTTCCTAAAAATCATCCCATCACCACCATCCTCTTTCCCATGATGCTCCTTGAACATGTGAAAGTGAAAGTCGCTCAGTTGTGTTCGACTCTTTGTGACCCATGGACTATACAGTCCATGGAATTCTCCAGGCCAGAATACTGGAGTGGGTAGCCTTTCCCTTCTCCAGGGGCTCTTCCCAACCCAGGGATTGAACCCAGGTCTAGCGCATTGCAGGCGGATTCTTTTCCAGCTGAACCATGAAGGAAGCCCAAGAATACTTGAGTGGGTAGCCTGTCCCTTCTCCNCTCCAGGCCAGAATACTGGAGTGGGTAGCCTTTCCCTTCTCCAGGGGCTCTTCCCAACCCAGGGATTGAACCCAGGTCTAGCGCATTGCAGGCGGATTCTTTTCCAGCTGAACCATGAAGGAAGCCCAAGAATACTTGAGTGGGTAGCCTGTCCCTTCTCCAGGGGATCTTCCCGACCCAGAATCAAACCAGGGTCTCCTGCATTGCAGGCAGATTCTTTACCAACTGAGCTATCAGGGAAGCCCCAAGAAAATGGAAAAGTGAGTGTCTCAGCAGGAGTCTGGCATAGTGATGCAAAGAGAAAATCCAGAGCTGGGAATAGTTAGGAAGCAAAGTGGCAAATGCCTGAAATGATCTTAAAAATACTCTAGTGGCTCAAACCCAAGGATTTCTCACACAGATCTATCCTCTATCATCATCCCACCTATCAAAGGGAGTAAATTATATTACTGGGATTTAAAGCTATTGAGTAAATTAAAGTCAACTGCTGGGTTGCTGAATTTTATATTAGACTACTGAGTTTTATAACAATGTTGAAAGAACAGGAAAGATTCTAAAGAGAACAACTAAAACAGAAATGCAAGCCAGTGACACTCTGCCTGGAGAATTCTTGGAGCCTCCAGAACATTCAGATGCGAAAAGCAGGGAATAATAAAAGGGCTGATCAGTTACAGGCCAGAAGCCTTCGGATCTGAATGAAGTAGAAGAATCATTCCCAGTATTCCTAAGTATCCCCTGAGAAGCTCTCGAAAGATGCAGGTTTAACAACATCTCAGTTATCTTTGCACAGGTCGTCCAGGCCCACACTCTGACCAACACCAACAGCCTGTCCTACAACGTCTCGTGCATGTACTTTACTTGAAGGGGTTGAACACTTTCTCCCCTTCAGCAAGAGATTAAAAGGGAAGAAACAGAGCTTTAATCCTGAAGCTGGGTAGACTTTCAGGATAATTAATAGAGATTGGTTACTTTCTGGAAAATGAAGGATTGGGTAAAAAATAAATTATGTTTAGATGATTGAATATTTCCCTGAGATGGAATAAATTCAAGGACTGAGTGAAAGGTAACAAGTAAACTATCCATCACCTGAAGTTAGCAGGTAAGATAATATTTCAACCACTCATCTTGAAAGGGAACCTTGGACCGAGAACAGAGCAGAATGACTGTATAGGAATAAATACCAGGAAGGGTTAAATACAATCATACCTGAAAAAATAGCTACAACTACTCCACAGAAACCTGAGAAGAGGTGGTGGGGTCCAAGGTGGCCTAATATTTTCATAAATAACTCAAAATATGCAGTGGGGATTATGCAAATCAAACCACACACAATACAAAAATGGCAGGGAGTGCGAATCTGTGAAGAATGAAATTTAACTACTGGGCACTGTCTTTAAATTTGCCTTTATTGAATCTTGTATATTGAAGTCACATATTATTGTATCTCTTTATGGAAACTCAATAGGGTTGAATGCAGAGTGATTTATGGAAGAAGGAATAATCAAATGCATAAGTAGAAAAGAGCACACACCTGGAGAGGCATGAGCCCCAGGGGTCAGGACAGGCACCAAGTGGGAAGTGGTTGAGACGGTGCACAGTGCGAGAGGGTGGCCAATTACTTTTGCTCTCTACAGATGCAGGTGGTGGTAACAGCCAATGTGTAAAATAAACAAGGAAATGTGTCTGTTACTCTTTGAACCATTTGGCCTTGGTACTACTTTCAGTGAGAGTGCTGAGTTTAAATTAAACCTGGAAGGGGATTCAGAGCAGGCCAGCACAGAAATTATGCGATGTATTCCTAGGTAAACCAAGAATACAAGGAGATGTTAAGAGGGCCTCCAGCACAGATGGAATGCTGAATGTTGCCTATTGGTTGGGAAAAGATGCACAAAACTAAGCAGGCCTGTAGGAAAGAAAAATTTCAGCTCCTATTAAGGGAAAAAAACAATCATTCAAAGCACAGTTGGAATCATGGAAGAAAGGGCAGCTTATGGTAACACCATCCCTGGGGACATTCGAGGAGTTGACCAGACACCTCTCTACTTAGGATGCATTAGAGATTATTAAAAGCATTCCCTGCTCAGATCGGGGGTGGGAGGTGGGCCTTGCGACCTCTCCAAAGGTCATTCCTATCCCAAAGGATCACACGTCTGAAGGGCACCAGATAAAAATAAAGTCTATTAATCACTGAGCTGCCACAGTTTCCTAAGAGAGCCAGACTAGAGAAGGGCATTCCACGGCGGACCTTGTTCCATTGAGGGAGGAAAAGGGAGGCCTGTGTAGGCAGAACCAACTGCAGAGACTTCCGGAAAGCCTGTCATCAGGCCTCCCAAGCACTGCAGGAAACACAGGAGGAGGAAGAGACCCCCTGGGAGGGGAAGGGGAAACAGCAAATGGCAATGAGAGCCCTAAACAAAGCCACAGGAGCTGGGGGAGAGGGTGTGAGCTGGGCCAGGTGGGGACACCCACAAAGGGCACGTCCTGGATTTAACCCTAAGGAGGCAGACCTTGGAGACAAAGGAGCGAAGACAGGAGCCGAGGGGGGGGACGGAAAGGGGAGGACGGAAAAGGGAGGGCGGAAAGGGGTGCACGGGTGTGTCTGGGATTATTATAGGCTGGGGACCTGGTGAGAGCTGGAGAGACAGAGCAAAACATAATCCCACTGTCTGTGGAGGCAGAAAAGCACCTAAGAATATGCAGGCTTTTAAAAGAGGAATGGAGCTGCAATGCCCCAGTTCCTAAGCAGCTCTTGGCATTCTTGATAGCTGGGCTGCTCCAGCCAGACCCAGCAGGAAAGCCTGCCGCTGGGGTGTCTGAAGCACCCTTCCCAGCCCTGAACCAGTCTCCAGAGGGGCTAGCATGCTTGGGCTTTTATGTGTCAGAACAAAACTGAACGCCTTCCAGGAAGCAAGACCCAGGAGGAAGCAGGCACCTCCCGGCACTGCTAAGAGACATCAGACCCCCCAAGCCCTGCTCCCTCCTCATCCTGAACCTGGGTCACCAGGGGATGGAGACGGTGTTACCTGCAGGACTCGTCTCAGGACTGTCATCTGCACGGTGTACTAAAGTCAAATGGGGGTCGTGGAGTTTGAGTTCTTCTAGCAAAATGTTCTCCAAACAGCTGTCAACCCACCAGGCACAGAACAACTTGTGGAAATCAAAAGAGGCCAGCAAAGAGGGAGGAAATGTGCCGCACCCCCAACACACTGCCTGTGCCCCCGGCCCGTCTCCCTCGGGGGGTTCCTGCGGCAGGGCGGGCGGGGCGCCTGAGGGACCACCGTGCCCAGCCCAGCCTCAGTGGTCCCACCGCGGCCCCTTCTCGCCCGTGGCAGAGCTCTGCATCCTCAGAGAGAAGGCAGGAAGGGAAGATGGTCAGGGAGGGCGGTTTCGAGGGCCGCCCCTGCCATGGAGCAAGCAGATGGCGCCCGATCTGGTGAGGAGATAACTAGGGCAAGGATCTAAACCCACCGCCCAGGGCTCTGGTGGGTGAGAAAGACAAAGCTCTCTCAGGCTGACGGCAGTCCCTCCAAAAGCTGCAGGTCTCCAAGGTCCACCTGCTGCCACTGTTCCCGCGGCTCCGCCCCTCTCGGTCCCTCCCCAGCTCTATCTGCAGACCCTCAACCCCGGAGCTGGGGAGTCACTTGTCCAAAGACGTTCCTGAAGCCAGTGAGAAAGGCTGGAGATGGATCGCAGGCCATTTATTAAACTAAGTCATCGTCAGAGAAAGATTCATAACCTGCCTTACCTAGGACAGGAGAGAGAGAGAGAAAGTAGAGAGGGGAAATTAAAGAGAAACAAATGAAAAGCCGCCGGAGCCAAGCACCTCTGTTGGAGGATTTTGAGTTATGTTTTTGTTTGTAATTCTTTGAAACAGAAAAAGAAATAGAGGATGAGGCTTACAGAGACAGAGAGTGAAAGAGAGGGAGCCAGAGGAAAGCCACAAAGGAGGCCACTTCAGGGAAAGGAGCACAGGGCAGGGAGGCCTCCCAGGCTGGCTTCTCCCTCCTGCAGCAACACCAGGCCTGGGGGAGCAGCCAGAGGAGGTCAGGTGTGACTGCAGTGAGGTGGCAGCCAGCAGGCGAGCTGAGGTCCAGGCCCGAGAGGAGGAGCCAGCAAGCTCCGGGCTGGAGCAGCTCAGGGAAGGGTGGGGGCCCGCGGCAGGAAGGTGGCATCTGCTGTACTTACTGTCACAGACGTAGGGTTTGTCATGGTCTTCCTGCGAGGCGGCGTCGTGCCTCCTCCTGCCACCTGCGGAGCCACGGGCCTGGGGAGACACGGGAATATCGGGGTGCTTGTTATGCTGACAATCACTGTGGTTCCGCAGCATGTGTTCTGTGAGGCCCTGAGTGCTTCACCTGGATCTCCTCATTCAACCTTATACTCCACTCGCACCTATACCAACCCCACTTTATGGGCCAGGAAACAGGCCCAGAGAGGCTAGGTAACTTGCCAAGATGACTCAGCAACTCACTTGTATCACTTCATTAAATCCTCACAACTCCAAAAAGCAGGTGCTACTATTATCTCCATTTTACAGATGAGAAGACTGAGGCAACAGAGAGGTGAAGTAGCTCACCCAAGGTCACTTGGTCACTAAGTGCTGAGCCAGGATGTAAACTCAAGACAGTCTGACTCCAGAGCCTTGGGCAGTCAGAATTCCCATCCTCGACTGCTGCCCACAGGACCAAAAAAGCAGGTGCTACTATTATCTCCATTTTACAGATGAGAAGACTGAGGCAACAGAGAGGTGAAGTAGCTCACCCAAGGTCACTTGGTCACTAAGTGCTGAGCCAGGATGTAAACTCAAGACAGTCTGACTCCAGAGCCTTGGGCAGTCAGAATTCCCATCCTCGACTGCTGCCCACAGGACCTCTTCCTCCAACTCCTTAGCCCCCAGGTTTGCTGACATCGCAGGCAGATGCCAAACCCACTCCCCTCGGCAGCAAAGATGGTGGGAAAATGAGAGCAAGCGCCACGGGCGTGCAGCTATCACCCCAGACTCCTGTGTTCACACCCCCTCCAGCTCAAGTCTCTCAAGAGCGAGCCAGGTCCGGAATTGGGGCAGGAGCCCAGGCCCGTGGGGCACTCCCCTCCCCACTTGCTCAGCCTGCTCCATGGGGTGGGCATCTGCTGAGGCCTCCCTGTGTGGTCTCCCTCCGGCCTCCAGCCAGTGGCCAAGACCTTGACACCTCAGAGTCTCCTGGGGCTGGACTCTTGACAGCCCCACCGTGCGTGCATCTCCCAGAAAGGGCCAGCATCATCTGGGGGTTGGGGGGTGGCATGGAGGGGTGGGCTCCACCTCCAAGGATTGACAAGAGCAGCCAGAGAAGGCGCTGGCAGCTCGGCAGCCCTGGGACAGTGGCTACGAGAACATGGCAGGGTTTATTTTTAGACCTTTGTGAGCCCTACAGCGGTCACGTGGGTAGCACCCTAGCCTCTTCCGGGTCATTCTCTGGTAATGAGTAGCACTAAACTCCCAAGCAGGGAAAGGGCCTGCTGGGGTCTTTGGGGACAGAGACAGGAAGGCGCAGTGGATGAGAAATAAAACATGGCAGCACCCGGTGTGCAGGGCAAACGGGACCTGGCCTGGAAAAGTGGTCCCAGGGCGGGGGGCCTTCACAGTCAAAAGGCCTGAGGTGCTCTCTCTCTGTCTCTCTCTCTCTCTCACACACACACACACACACACACACAC